>MIQA02023286.1:0-16490 GCA_001887855.2 Sclerospora graminicola
AGCATTGTCGATCAGCCTCTGATAGATCTGTGGGGCATTCTTTAATCCAAACGGCATCCGATCCCATTCAAAAAGACCAAAAGGTGTAACGAAAGCCGAGATCTCTCGAGCGCGATCAGTCATCGAAACCACCCAGAAACCACTAGCCATATCCAGCGAACAAAACCATAAAACTTTATCGAGATCTTCTAATAAATCGTTGATCAGGGGCATCGGGTAGACCATCAACTTCGTGAGGCGATTCACCATTCTATAGTCGATACATAATCGAATATCAACCCCATTCTTCTTAATCACGATCACGATCGGTGATGCCCACTGCGATGTTGATGGTCGGATGATCTTTGTACTCAGCAAACCCTTGATCAAATCGGATAACTTTTCCCGGTATTGAGGTGCAACTTTACGACAACGCTGAGCGATCGGCCTCGCATTTCCCACGTCTATATCACAAACAGCTCCGAATGCGGCTGGGGGTAGGGCGTTACCTTTCCCCATCAGTAAGTGGCGCCTTTTCCAGATGATCTTCATTAGCTGATCGATCTGCTCGGGAGTGTTCACTTCGGGATCACCGACCTGTAGATCTTCCATGGTGACTTCTGGCATATTGGGCGATACTTCCGGTAAAACGGCCATCTGCTTCTCGATACCTTCAATGTACTGATCACCACCTTCATGTATACACACTTGTTCATCTACCTGATCTGCCTTTTCCTGATCGGTATCATCTTGAGTCGCTCCTTGTAAGTCATCCGACTGGTGATCTACTTCGGGTTCACTTTCCTCCGTAATGACTTCGGCAGATTCATCCTCCTTTTCCTTCTCATGATCGTTCCTGAACTCCTCACCGTCATTTCCGCTTTCTGGATCCGCTGTTTGCGGTGAGCCGGGCCTAATAATACTCAATATTTGTGGACCTTTTTTGACCCGGCTTTCCCCTGTCGCTTCGATCGGTGGTCTCCTCATCAGCAACTTGGTCGGCGTAGAATATTCCGGCTTCTCGACCATAGGTGAAGTATCTTCATCCGCTAAGTCTTCGTCACTGATCAGGTCCATGGTGGCTTGATAAGCCAGATTCTGCCATTCAATATATCTTCGTGATCCCACTGAGACATACCCGATCTGTCGAGGTACTTTCCCCTCGGGTAGCCACATCCCTAAGATCATGTCTTCGTGGACAATCAGCGGCTGATCGGATATATTCGTGACCCTGATGTAGCTTGATCTGCCGATACCTTTAACGAACGTTGGTACCCATCGTTCACCACGGGTTAGCCACAATTTCTGTTGCCGATCACTCGGCCGAATCATGACATCGACTGATCGGGACACCCCGATGTTCTCGTACTGACCCATTTTTAGCATTCGTACATGAGTACCATATAAAGGTCGTCGGCCGGATAACTGAATCTGCACCTCATCCGGCAGAGTCAGGGTTCCATGAGAAAGGTCAAGTCGTATACCGGCTGGTACCATAAAATCCATTCCCAGTATCGCGTCTTGACCGGCCAACCCAAGCGTTGAAATATTAGACCAGGGATCCTGCCAAGGTGATTTTAACACGTGATCGTCCTTCCGTCATATATGAACTTTCGCCGATCCCAACACATTCTTGCCTCTGGGTACTGTCTATACGACATCCCACCTTACGAGCAAAGGCGGAGTCGATGATCGAGACTTCTGCCCCAGAGTCAAATAAAATAGTGGCTTTTTCATTGTTGATCTTTCCATTAGCTTAGCCTGTTTAAACCACTTGTCGGGAGAGTGATACTTCCAGTATCCTCGGGATTCACCGGGCAGTAGATCCAACTCCATGATCACGTCCGATCGGGAATATTCATCCACTCTGAGACTGTGGATCGGACATCGATCGATGCAATTTGAATTAGAACATGTATTGTCGGTTATCTTCTTTTCCTCAAACTTATCTCCGCTACCGACATATGCATAAATGCAGAACGTAGATCGCTCGGCTCGAACCAGATTCCAACCTGGCGAGCGATCTAGTTTAACATCTTCTCGACATCTGGTGGGAGCATACCAGCATGTTTAGTCGGCACATACCACTTGCGCATCAGATTAAAAAAATCTTCAATAGGGCAGGCACCGGCGTCATGAAGCTTCCCACAGGTCTTGCATACGAAAAAACAATGATCAGAAGGGTGACCTTTACGATCACATTTTCCACACGTAATTCTTTTCCAACAATCACGATCTCCATGTTTGGTCGATCCACAATGCACACATTTCTTACGAGATCGGTCCTGATCAGGTTAGATACCACCAGGTTTCCGTCCGTCCATGCCATTAGCCGATGATCTCGGGCGATACACTGGTTCCGTCGTAAAGATATGACGATACTGTTCCTCGTCCGAGCTCAGACTTGACTGACCACTTTCCTCCTCCGAACCCGAACTGTCTGATTCCTTCGTGATCATCCGAATTGCTCTGGCTGGTCGTGCTGCCGGTATCTTGCCCTGATCAGGGTGTGGCTTTGACCGGTACCGGTTCGATCCTACCTCGACCTTGGGCTGTCGACTCTTGGCCCGCTGCAACGTCCTCAGAGTCAGTTCCAGTTGCTCTGAATCCTTTATACGGAGCAGGGTTAGCTGATCAGCCAGATCGCGATTATCCAGAGTCCCAATGAAGTGTTCGACATGCTCACGAGCTATATCCGGGTGTCGTGGGTCCTTGATCGGCATTTTCGCGCGTAGACCAGCAACATTCAGCCGATGTAAGTATTCGATCGGCGTCTCGTCGGATCTTTTCTTCATGTGGTAATACTGTCTAGCGACAGACACCCCCGAGTTGCAATACTGCTCTTCAAACTCTTCACACAACGAGGCCACTTCAAACGCACTTCTCGACTCAGCTGTTTAAGCCAGTTCTTGGCCGGACCTTTCATTAGATCAGCGAAGATCAGACATCTTTCACCTTCCGGTGTCTTGTCTCTCAGAAAAGCTGATTTAGTCCGACTTAACCAAGCTCTGGCCTGATCATCATCCATATCCTTGCCGGTAAAATCTTTCAATTCCGAGATCGCAGACATTCGCACTCGGGTGATCGTTCCGGAATCACTGTCAAATGCCTGCGCGGAGGCCATATTCGCCCTACGAGGCATCTCAATGTCCAGATCATCCGGATCGAAATGCTGACTGATCTCACCTTCTGACTCCATGTCCACATCACTACGTGGGGGCGATCTGTGAAATCGATCTTGGTGACCGACCTGGCATATCGATCGAACAATTCCGGCTGATCGGACTGATTCCATATCCACGTCCACGGGTTTCTTGACCGGTTTCTCAGCGGATTGATTCATGTTTGATGCTGATCGCCATGGTTAGGTGTGTACTGAGGTAATCCATATTGCTCACTCGCAAATCGGTTCATCATAGTCGCGAACATGGTTCTCATTTGCTCTGGGACCTCCGGCATGTTGGTAGGGTCACTGCTGGGAGTCGGATTGTTCTGTGGAACTTCTTGAGCATCTTCAAAACTATCATCTGATCCGACTCGACCAGGTTCAGGCTTCCTTTTCCTGTTCTGCGACTCGATCTTGGGGTCGATCTGCTTGATCCCTTTCGGGCCCAACGTCATACGTGTGATCCCAACCGAGGAGTCGGTGGAGGCCGCTCCAGATTGTGATGACGATTGATATATCGACTCAATATCCATAGGATATTCGACCAACTGTGATCGGTGTGAAGGATCCGCGATCGGCGACTGGACCACGGGGTTCGCCCTAGTAACGAGGCGAGGTGATCATACAGAGTTGTCATGGCTTCTCTGATCGTTCCTTGGTCCAGATCGAACAGCATATTCGCATCGAAAGCACCAGTAGTGAAGCCAACTTCGTCGATCTGCGCCAAGAGGTTCCTGATCAGATCAAGTTGACTGCCTATGATAACCGACCTGGTCGCCCGACCTTCAAGCTTCTCGATGATCTTGAGTTTTATGACCTTCATCACTCGGTTGATAGCCAGGAACTTGTTAAACTCTCGAAGATAAAACATGTGTTCCACATCTTGAACAGTGGTCTTCTCAACTGGTTCGGTCTTTTCTTCGTCTTCCTCGAAGATCTTCGGTTTAGGTTTCACATATTTTTTAGGTGGATCACAATGATCCGCCCCCATGTTTTTTCTGTCTTTTTCCATTTTCTTCTTATGCATAGGCTCGAGGTTAGCACCTCGATCCTCCCCGGGTTATAGTTAACTTTACTAAAACCCAGATCGGCCCCGATCGGGCCATGTGGGGAGTTGTTTCATCTTTAATTTCGTCCTGGCACTCCACCAGACCACGTCGACCATCGCTTCCTTTAGATATGGACAGCATCGGAGGCGATACGCTTTCCTCCAATACACCCGAAAAAGTTTCCTCCACTTTGATTTTCACATCTTTTTCATCATCAAAGGAATCACGGTGATATCCTGAGTCACCAAGTGATCCGGGCACGCGCACCATTGTGGTGGAGCCGATTTCCAAATCCATGACCGCGGAATCCGGATACCCACTGGCCCGGACGACCAACTATCGGAGGGGGTACTCCGTCGATCCTGATCACCATCAGAATCAGATGAATCACCACTATGGTGACTGATCTGATCCGCCCGGTCATCTGACCGGTCGTCATGTGCGATAGGAACTACATCTCACCTTGTGTACCCGTCGATCGGGGCTGGTTACACTCACTCAGGTGGACTCGGTGACGAAAACGATGATCTTGATCAGGTCGGAGGGGATGACCTTCTCGAGACGGGGGGTGTCATCGGGTGGAAATCTTCACCGGAGAACGGGTTGGGGTCATACTTAATCAGTATCTAGGCACTGATCGGGAAAGTTCGTCCGATCAGGCCAGCCAATGAGAGAGAGATACCGTAAAATGCATGTCAAAGGCGACACCTATGTTTCCACGGTACTACCAAACCCTGTCAAAATTGCTGTGGTCGCCTATGACAAGCACTCGTAAAAGCTACCCCAAATTATGTGCAAAATACCAAACTTGCGTGCAAAACACTAACCTTTTGTATGCGTGACATGGGGTTCGAAGTGTGTACCAAGTTTATCGACACGTTAGAAGCGTGTCTGAACATAGGCTAGCTTAGGTTATCTTCGCGTGTCTCGATATGAGAGGACGCGCAATGGTCTGGATCAGGTTGACTCGAACCTAATTTCGGATCACTAGGATTATTCCTAAAATAAGTTAGGGTAATATAGCTTTTACGATTTGCGTAAAAGCTGATGTGTAAAGTTTTAGCTCTTAATAGTAGGCCCCGCCTATGAGTGGCAGTCGCCTATGACATGCATTTTAGGGTAATAAGAAACCAAGAAAACGCGATCAAACCACGATCTTCAACAGTAATCCACAAACGTTATCTCCACAAAACCTTTTCCAATATTATTGACGTGTTCCAAACACGTGTGCGTTGAGGGTGAGGTTCGATCACCTAAAACAAACCCGTCGGGGTCTTCCGGTAAGCCAAAATGCGTCTAAGCGCGTCTTAACCGGGAATTAGTTGAGCAAGAGGGGACTAATCAACCCTGTGCTCCCAATGACCGCAACACGTGGCGGAGCGACTCTTTGCTTAGGGGGGAAATCAAAACCTGTTATTATATATGCAATGTCCTATACCTAGTGTACCATACACCAACTCATGCCTGATCTATACTTCGAACCTATTTACTTCGTCGCACGGTTGCATATCACCACCTTGCCCATCCTAGCTGCACCTTCAAGCTGATCTGTACCACTTCTGCCCTGATCACGACCCGACTCCTATAAAGATCTTCAACCCATCCCGATCTTCGATAAACGACTTGGATACCACTTGAGATCTACCCTTCTGACACTTGTTCACTTCATATCCAGTCCGACTTAATTGAGAACTTCACCTGTCTTCGCGTCTGGGCGCCGGTTTGAAGCTGATCAGCCCCGATCACGATCGGCATAGCGATCAGCCGGGTGATCAGGCAGTGATCAGGGCGATCAGCCCTTGATCACCTCGGGAGCTCTCTGGGTCACCGTCACAACTACTTCATTCATCTGCTCAGCCATACTCCCGACCTTCATACCCTGTCGGGGCAACCATATCACACCGATCTCGGCTGATCGGGCCTAATCGGGCCTTATCACGTCATCCTCGGACAAGTCCATCGGTCATCATCACTCACACAACTCGCCAATTCACACGCCCCATTTCATTCCACATCTGATCTTCATATCTTGGGCATAATCAGTTGGCTCGGCCGATCGGGCCGAAACTTCGTGTCATAATCAACTTCAACAACTACACTGTTCATAGATCGGCTAGATGGCTGTCCCTGACACGTCATGTCACCAGTTGGTGTATTTCCAACTCGTTGTACATCCACGAGAACTCCACTTAGTAATTGTGATCGCGATCATGATCGTGATCTCCACCGTTCCATCAGTGTCTGGGACTGGGCGTAATGACAGTACTTGGCTGATTTCTTCACATCGCGAATACCCGTTATCCACCACCTTTTCATCGTAACTGTGATCGGCCTTTCCCACCCATCAACCGTCTTATGTTGATGAGTGTTCCATCATCACCAATCAACGGCCATGTGTGGTCCACTTCATTCTCAACATTTTCTGATCGCTTTACCACAGTACTCCGTCCATCCGAGTCTTGATCCGATCCGGCATCCGGCTGGCTGGATCGGTCACTTCCATCACCTTGGTCGTGACGACTTGGATAATCCATGTTCGAAAAGATCACCTTGTGTACCCTTCAGCACTCGCGGTTGCGCTCTCTTGATGGACCCTTGGGCGAAAAGTTAAACGTCCGTCGAAAAGGGAGACGAGGGTTAGGACTAGGGGTAGCTCCTGTGCGGAAATCTTCACCGGGGAGCTCGACAGGCAATATACTTGAAATTTGTATACTGCCAGGGCTGGACCGAGAATAGTCGATCGACCAACTAAACCAATGATAATACAGGGGTAAATCGAAACGTGTATGTAATAGGGAATCCAAATAACACTCCACAATCTTCCACCGAAGGCCAAAGCGTTATCACATTTTCCAATAGAGATAAAATCGTGTTCAAAACACAGGCGACTTGAGGTGAGTATACACGACGCAGCGACTCTCGGTCAGGGGACTTTCGGTGGGTTACCTTAACCTTCCCCGGGCAAACCGATAGCAGCAAGAGGGGACCTTGTTAGCCCTCTGCTGTGAACCAATAAAAGCGACTTGTGTCTATGAAAGCAAAACATATACTGATTTATCCTATATCCAATACTCCCTTTTGTGTAACCTACCCCAAATAGCCCGGCTGGATAGTTATGTGTCTTATCTGAAGTGGTCCAGTTAGCTTCATCCGGATACTCTTTTGTGTACTGTACACCAACCCAGCCGGATCGGCCGGATGCTCTTTTGCGTACTGTACACCAAACCCAGCCGGATCGACCGGATGCTCCTTGGTGTACCGCACATCAAATAATCAGCTTGACCTGGATAGCCACACATAAAAGCGCACTTGACCGCTGGCGTTAACCCCTCCTTAGCAGCTCCGCGTCCAACTCCGGCGCCTCATCCGTCCTCTACAAAACTCAGCCTTTTTCCAGGACTCTTCGCACATACACCTTCCAAACAATCCGTCCTTCGGTAATCCACTGTCTGAGGTCATTCGGCTCACCTGACCCGGACGGCCCATCTACAGCTAGCCCAATTACAAACATCTCGACCACACCCATCTGGCTCGACTCCATGCCTGAAACCGTCCTGCTGCTGGTGGGTACACTTGGCGACTGCCATCCGGCATCTACGCCTTTGGTCCGTATTTTCTACCAATCAGAAGGCGCTCTCGGTCAAATGTTTTTCATACCTTCCCGTTAATTAATTCGCTAGTCACTTCACCACACTCGCCCTCCAATGACTCGCCCATTTGACCCATAGCGGCTTCTTATTTTGACAGATCGAAAGTATGTGTTCCATGTCGAAACGAGTACTGGTACACCGGAAATTTAATAGACAGGCATGATCGGTTCCGGAGCTATGAAAAAAAATGTTAAGCTGTAGGGTTGCGGGCATGTAGTGAACCCACAACTGATAATCAGTTAACTTGTTTTTATGCTTCTTTACCTTTTGTGAAGATCGATCTTGCGTATAGTCCCACCAACTCCCTCTATGCATCCGTTTGTCCCATTTAGTAAAGACTTCTTGAAGTCTGACTGCAATATTAAGGCTATAACATTTCTTGAAATACCGTCTGACTGCTGTCAGGATCCGCCAGAAAGCCGTCCCTTCTTCGAGTGGCCAACTGATTCGATGTAAGTCAGGATGTGGATAACATACCACTGTCGACAAGATGAACTGAATACCCATGTCGTTCGTTACCGGTATTGATTCATCTAACCTCCAATACACCCCTCCTTTTCTCCAATACACCCCTCCTTCCGTTTGAAATAATCGAAGTAGTCTCACAAGTGCCGACCAAACGCTTCGGCTCTTCTAATCTCCATACGTACTGGGATAGATAGTACTGTCCGACAGTTATATAACCGGATCTTTGGTGGATTTTCAATGAAGTGACCTATAGTAACTCGCGATGAAGTTAAAATAATCGTGACCAATCAACGTGCCACTTTCGCCTTGAAATGAGATATTCCCGGTATCCCTAGAACCTGCCAAACAAATACGTCAGAGTCTTGTCGAAGTATTCGTAAAGAGTAAATGTCCAAGTGTGGAAGTTTATCTGTGGAGAGACAGTTGGGGTGAAGTGGCCCCGGAATTAACGGGCTAGTGAGAAGTGAATACACTCACCTGATTGGTAGAAATGTTGGCCCCAACTTGCTGCCTCGATCGGCCACCATCGAAGGCAAGGTGACGGCTGCCAGGTGTACTCACAAGCGACAGATTGGTCCAAGGCATGGAAAAAGCCAGATAAGGGTAATCAGGGAGATCGGAACTAGGTCAGCCAGAAGTTGGCCGGCCGGATCAGGTGGAGCTATATGACCGTCGATGGTGGATATAAGTGGCCAAGGGACGGATCGGCTGAAGGATGTGCGTTTGAAGGACCCTGAGGAAGGCTTTGCCCCTGTAGATGTCGGATGGGACGCCGAAGGTGGATGCTTGGCCGCTATAGGAGAATCAGAATTGGCGGCCAGGTGTGTCCAGGTCGAGGTGGATGGCTATCCAGATCGAGCCGGATATTTAGTGTACGATACACAAAGGGTATCCAGGTTGAGTATTTCAGGTAATGCACATAACTATCCAGCCAGGCTCTTTGGGTAGGTTACACAGAAGATTGTATGGGATCTAGGGATAAAAATCAGTATACGTTTCGCTTTCTAAGACGAATGTCGATTTCATTGGTTCACAGAAGAGTGCTAACAAGGTCCCCTCTTGCTGCTATTGGGAAGGTTAAAAGGAACCCCCGGCAGTTCCCTGACCGGGAGTCGTCGCGTGACCTATACTCAACTCAAGTCGCCCGTGTTTTGAACACGGTTTATCTCTATTGGAAAGTGTGGTGACGTTTTGGTCTACTGTGGAAGATTGTGGAGTGTTATTTGGATTCACTACTACACACAAGATTGGATTTACCCCTTTATTATCTTTGTTTAGCTGGCCGTTCAAGTATTCTCGGTCCAGTTGCGGTATACAAACCTCAAGTATATTGCCAATCCTGCTCCCCGGTGAAGATTTCCGCCCAGGAGCAACCTAGTCCTTACCCTCGTCTCTTTATTTTACGGACTTTTAACATTCGCCCATGGTCCATCAAGAGAGCGTAACCGCCAGTGCTGACGGGTACAGAAAATGAGGTTTACCGTCCAAGTCGTCACGACCAAGGTGATGGGAGTGACCGATCCAGCCGGCTGGATGCCGGATCGGATCAAGACCTGGATGGACGAAGTACACCCTCCGACAGTCAGTCATCTGGGTCCCCTGTGGGTGTTCGCATCTCAGAAGGATTTTCTGAGAGCGACTACAACACAGAGTCGCCGCTTTTTCTTTAAAAATCCACGGGTTGCCTGCCCACCAAAATGGCCCCCAAGATGCATGATAGTTGGAAGTAAGTATGTAATTCGTGATAGGGGATTGTATTTATTTGGAGCTTGAGTCGGAGAATATCCGTAGGCTGTAGACTAGTCGTCAAGCTTCCTGGGTTCACCTCCAATGTGGTCATCACCTGAGGGAGGTAAGTATTCGTATAGTCACGTAATTTACAAAGAGCCTGTGGTGATGGTGCCATCCAGCTGGACAATTCCTGTTGTAACGGTCCAGTACATTGAGAATCTTTGAACGCCGTTCGGCTTAGAAAGGATCTTTCTTTGGTAGGGGAAATATAAGAAAAGTTAATACCGCCTTGATGTAACCGCAATATATCCATGCTTTTTGGTACATGCCAGGCGCTCCAATTAACCACATAGTTGCCACTTTCATTCGCTGTACTCGTAACGCCAGTGGTAACGACATCAAACCAAGCCCCCTGCACCCCGTGGAGTATATAGTAAAGATGGCGAAATTTTGTGAACAACAGAGTCCCCAGTTGTAGTATTTGTCCAAAATAAATCTTTCCTGTTTCCGAATGAGAATCTTGAGAACGCTCACTGAGGAGTCAAACACCCTGGCTGTAAACAAAATGACAGGGAGCACAATATCGTTAAATAATAGTACACGCTCAATAACTGAAGAACCATACTTAATCGCCACTAAGCCTTCTTTTAATTTGTTGAATCCATAACTCCCAGTTCAGGTCTGGTAGCTTTCCATGGCCCACTTCATAGCCTAAGTACCTTACGGTTTCATTGTAATGTACCACTGGAATATCGTGTCATGTGAGATATGACACTCCTGGTACGAGAAACAAGAATTTACGTTTGTGTACTTGGACCTGCAAGCCAGATACTTGTCCAAAGCGTCTTACTATCTGGATCGCTGAATCAATTTGGCCCGTCTTTCGTAGAAAAATAGTGGAATCAACTACAAATGCCGAGAATCGGTGAATGCCCTTTCGTCAGGATCCCCAATCAAAATTCCGTCTATATGGGGCGATTGAAACAAAGCAAGTGCTAATGGCTCCACTGCTAGTATAAACAACAATGGTGCTAACGGGCACCACTGACGAATTCTGAAAAAAAACGGGTAATGGGTGAGAAAATTCTTGATTGACAAAGAATGCTGCCGTCGTACCGTCGTGTAACCTCCGAATTAAATCTATAAATGACCTATCAAAACGAAAACTCGAAAGTATTAAAAGAAGGTACGTTCTATCAACCGTATCATAAGCTTTTTCCAAATCAAAAAAGAGAATGCCCGGACTGTCTTGTGGTACCGTATCATTTAGATGTTATTCGTCTGCAATGTCGCAATTAAAACTGCTACCGCTTTACCCATCCTTCGCCGTGCCCCAAAGCCTTGCTGTGAATCGCCTATAGGTTTGCCAAGAAACCATTGTAGCCGTAATGCAATAATTTTTGCAAATATTTTATAACTTGTCTGCAATAATGATATGGGTCGACAATCAAGTGCATTCGTGGAGTCACCCTTTTTACATAAAGCGATCACCAGTGCTTTGAGGAATGAGACTGGAAGTTTTGCTCCAGTTAATATGTGGTAGTAAACACTTGTCAAAAGGGGGCTGAATTGTTCATCAAAATCCTTGATAAAATCATTGCTCAACGCATCGGTTCCCGCCGCTTTCCGCCTAGTAAGACTCTTAATAGCGCTGATCACTTTGTGGTGAAGTGGCTGGTTAATTTTTTGAGGGGAAGGTGTGAAGTATTTTTCAAAGGGCGCCTTCGGATTGGCAGAATATGGACCAAGGGCATAGGTGCCGGATAGCCGTCGCCGAGTGCATCTACCAGCGGCCGGACGGCTCCAGGCCTGGAATTAGGCCGGACGAACGCGACTGAAGACGTGGATAGTTGGGCTAGCGGGCTAAGCGGACGGGACGACCGCGGATGGCGGAAAGCCGAGGGACGGATTTGTGGCGGATTGGTTGAAAGGTATGAGCGAAAGGGGCCTGAAAAAGGATGAGTGTTCTAGTGGACGAAGAAGGCACCCGGATCGGACATGGAGCTGCCAAGGAAGTGCTAGCGCCAGCGGCCAATCCGGCCGAGCCCGCCGGGTTCGATGTACCAGCCGGACTGGTACCAGCTAGGTACGGTGTACCGGCCGGGATGGTACCATCTGGGGTTGGTGTACCGGCCAGGCGGGTACACAAAAATCGGAGTTAACTGGGCTACTTCTGGTAAGGCACATGACTGGTTAGCCGGGCTATTTGGGGTAGGTTACACAAAAGGGAGTATTCGATATAGGGATAAATCAGTATACGTTTCGCTTTCTTAGACACAAGTCGCTTTCATTGGTTCACAGCGGAGGGCTAACAATGTGGTAAAGCGATCAGAAAATGTTGAGAATGATGCGGACCACACATGGCCGTTGATTGGTGACGATGGAATACCCATCAACATGAGACAGTTGATGGGTGAAAAAGGCCGATCGCATACGACGAAAAGGTGGCAGACAACGGGTATTCGCGATGTGAGGAGATCAGCCAAGTACTGTTACTACGCCCAGTCCTAGTCATTGATGGAACGGTTGAGATCACGATCGCGATCGTGATCACGTTTACTAAGTGGAGTTCCCGTGGATGTATAACGAGTTGGAATTGCAGCGACTGGTGAGATGACGCATCGGAGGCAGTCACCTAACCGATCTATGAACAGTGCAGCTGGTGAAGTTGATAAAGACACGAAGTTTCGGCCCGATCGGCCTAGCCAACAAACTTTGTCCCCAGAGATACGCTGATCAGACATGAAATGGAATGAAGCACGTGGAATGGAAGTTGTGTGAATAATGCCAAGTCCGGACAAATGATGATCACCGATGGATTCGTCCAGGAAAGATGCAGAAAGTCCCGATCAGGATCGATCGGTTGAATCAGTGTGATCTTGTTACCCCGACAAGGGGTAAAGGTCGATGATATGGCCGAGGGAATGCGCGAAGTCAGTGTAATGGTAGCCAAGAGAGTTTGCGAAGTGATCGAGGGCTGATCGCCCTGATCACTACCTGATCACTCGGCTGATCGCGGTGCTGATCGCGATCGGGGCTGATCAGCCCCAAATCTGCGCCCAGACGCAAAGGCAGGTGAAGTTCTCGGTTAAACTGGGCTAGATATGAAGTGAACAAGTGTCCGAATTGCAGATCTCAAGCGTTTATCAAGTTGTTTATCGAAGATCGGGATGTTTGAAGATCGTTATAGAAGTCCAGCCGTGATCAGGGCAGAAGTGGTACAGATCAGCTTGAAGGTGCAGCTAGGATGAACAAGGTGGTGCTATGCAACCGTGCGACGAAGTAAATAGGGTCGAAGTACAGATCAGGCACGTGAGTTGGTGTATGGTACACTAGGTATAGGACATTGCATATATAATAACAGGTTTTGATTTCCCCCCTAAGCAAAGAGTCGTTCCGCCACGTGTTGCGGTCATTGCGAGCACAGGGTTGACTAGTCCCCTCTTGCTCAACTATTTCCCGGTTAAGACGCGCTTAGACGCATTTTGGCTTACCGGAAGACCCCCGACGGGTTTGTTTAGGTGATCGAACTTCACCCTCAACGGACACGTGTTTGGAACACGTCAATAATATTGGAAAAGGTTTTGTGGAGATAACGTTTGTGGATTACTGTGGAAGATCGTGGTTTGATCGCGTTTTCTTGGTTTCTTATTATCTCTCTCTCATTGGCTGGCCTGATCAGACGAACTTTCCTGATCAGTGCCTAGATACTGATTAAGTATCAACCCCAACCCGTACTCACGTGAAGATTTCCATCCGAGGACCCCCCCCGTCTCGAGAAGGTCATCCCCTCCGATCTGATCAAGATCATCGTTTTCGTCACCGAGTCCACCTAAGTGAGTGTAACCACCCCCGATCAACGGGTACACAAGGTGAGATGAAGATAAACATAGGTCCTGACGCGCATGAAGACTGGCTAGATGACCGGGAGGATCAGATCAGTCACCATAATGGTGATTCATCTGATTCTGATGCTGATCAGGATCAACGGAGTACCCCCTCCGATAGTTGGTCGTCCGGGCCAGTGAGTATCCGGATTCCACCCACGACTTCGGTCATGGATTTGGAATCGGCTCCACCACAAAGGTCCCCTCTTGCTGCTATTGGTTTGCCTGGGGAAGGTTAAGTTAGCCCCCCGGAAGTCCTCCGACCGGGAGTCGCGGCGTTTTGTACACTCACCTCAAGTCGCCCGTGTTTTGTACACGGTATTAAGTATTGGGAAGTGGTGACATTTTGGCCTTCTGTGGAAGAGTGTGGAGTTATATTTGGAATTCCCTTTACAAACACGTTTGGATTCACCCTTCATTATTATTGGTTTAGCTGGCCGATCGATTATTTTCGGTCCAGCCGGCAGTATACAAAGCTCAAGTATATTGCCAGTCGAGCTCCCCGGTGACGATTCCCGCCCAGGAGCTACCCTTAGCCCTAACCCTCATCTCTTTATTCGACGGATTTTACACTTTTCGCCCTAGGGTCCACCAAGAGAGCAAAACCAGCCAGTACTGACGGGTACACAAGGTGAGCTTTCCTCATGGAACACCCGAGCCGTCACGATTAAGCGGATGGAGGTGACCGATCCAGCCGGCCGGATGCTGGATCGGATCATGACTCGGATGGACGGAGTACCCCCTCCGACAGTCAGTCGTCTGGGTCCCCCGTGGGTGTTCGCGTCTCAGGAAGATTTTCTGAGAGCAACAACACCACAATGGTGCGCGTGCCCGGATCTCTTGGTGACCCTGGATATCACCGCGAGCCCCTAGCGGACGAAAGACCTAAACCTGTCAAATTTTTTGAAGATGTTCTGTCGGGTGCATTGGGGGAAGGCATATCGCCCCCAATGCTGCTGAAGATGGAAGGATGTGATGGTCGCCTCGGATTGGGGGAGTTCGAGGTTGACATTAAAGAAGAAGTTACTCCCCTAGAGGCTCCACCGGGGGCGGATTACGGTACTACTTACTGTAGTGCCGGCCGCTACACGGATGGAGCCGGGTCGGATTATGGTGCAAGTCGCCATAGTCCGAGGAAAGATCATGGTTTCGACCATGATCCTAACAAACAAATGCATATTATGGATATAAAAGAAAAAATTAAGGAAGAAGAAGCTGAAGTCGGATATGACCGGAGTGGGAAGCCGGCCGGATCGGGACCCAGTCGCGATCTGGCCCACCTACCCCTAGAGAGACCGGATTGGTAGGAATCGGATTATCCAACCCGCAAAGATAGGCCACGATTCGAAGAAGAAGAAGAAAAGCACGACGGTCTATCAACGGACATAGACTTGGAGCGTGCTTTCCATCTTCACGAGTTGAGGCAGTTCTTGCGGACGGATAAGGTGCTGAAAATAACACGGCCGAAGCTCCTAGGCGGATTGAAAGGTACCGTCTCTCCCCCAACTCTCTCAGACGGCCACGTGTTCATTATCAGAGGACTATTCGATCAACTCAAACAAGCCGGCATTAACACCGGCGTGTTTGATCCGAACGAGCTGTTTGATCTGAAGGTGGACAAGTTGAAGGAGGCGTCCAGCGCACTGAACGACCGCTTGGTACCGCTAGTGGGCTGCTCGCCGCCGTCGAAGAAGATGACAGCTACGACTGGAGTGGCGCCGTCCACGCCGCCGGCAACAAGCAGACCGGCCGGGATACACTCAGGTTCTTCGCAGTACGAGTCTGCCCCTTCGGAAGCGGACTCATCTGATTCATCGGTGGGTATCACCCGCATGACGCTTGGCCCAAGGGGAACAGCGCGTGTGGCGACGGCCATGAGGCTTGGAGGACGTGAGGATCCGGGTACGCCCGAGCGGAAGAATGCCAGCCAGTACAGCGTACAGGCCTGGCGGACGGCGACGGCGGATCCAGAACCGAAGGAGGAAGACGAAGACGCGGATGGGCGGATCAAAAAGGAATGTCGATCCGGCAGCCCGGCCGCCCCCCCAAGTCGCCCCTCAAGCCGACCCCCAGGAGAGGCTTCAAGTGCTGGATCACCTGCAAAACATGTTTTCGGCGATGATTGAACGATACTTGGAAGAGCAACGTCGGCTGAGCGCCAGCCGCGGCAGTCCGAAGTCACCGGACCAGCCGGCTCGTCGTGGAACTCAGGCGTCCGAGCCAGTCCAGTACTATGCGAGGGAGCCGAGTGACGAAGACATGGAGTCGGTGCAGGTCTGAATCCCATGTCGCCCCGCCTAGCCGCCAGACCGGTCGCCGGACCGGACGTCGGCCAACGAATAGGAAGCTGTCTCTCAGCGACGTGGATATGAAATTCGTCTAGTCGGCCAAGTACCATTACGATCCGGATGACCTGGACCTGGGGATGGCTCGCCGAGCTCATATGGCCTCGGCCCAAGCGATTGATGCGGATTTGGTAACGATCACGAGGGTGAGAATGTCGGCCACGTCCGAGCTAAAAGACTTCACCGGACGCGACACGGACGAGGACCAAGCCCGA
>MIQA02023287.1:0-10992 GCA_001887855.2 Sclerospora graminicola
TGGAAGAGTAATTATATGTGGAGATTCAAACCTGGTGATTCGGCAGATCACTGGAGAGATCGACTGTAAGGCGCCGCGTTTGAGACTACTGAATGATCGTGTTATGAAAGCTTTACGTGGATGGCCAAGACATGATCTTTTACATGTGAAACGTGATTGGAATCGGAGTGCAGATCACTTAGCAACTATGGCTATGCGTGATCAGGCCGGATCGATAATCACTGATCAAGCGCTGTTGGAAGAACTGGTGGAGATCAATAGGCTGCCTGAGCTGATCCGTGTGGAAGATGAAAAGGAAGCAGCCCAGATCTTGATTACGACGAGAGCACGAACCAGATCACCACCCAACAGATCACCCTCTCGAGAAAGCCTGACAGAGGAAATAGTACAAGAGATGCGGATCGAAAGAATTCTCAAGGCTCAAGACGAGGAAAAATGGATCGGTGATTTGAAGGCGTTTCTAAAGGGTGATCTGGAGAAGCTGAGCCAGAGTGAGGCAAAGGATTGTGCCAAGATCGCGTCTAACTACGAGATCGACGAAAATGATCTATTGTTTTACTATGTACAAGCTGATCAGGCCGATGCGGATTTGGACCGATCGGCAAGACTCGTGATCCCGGAGACTTTACAAGCTGATATCTTACACCATTATCATGTTAGTTTGGAGGGTGGCCACCAGGGTGTAGGACGAACGTACCACAGGATCCGTAAACATTTCCATTGGAGAGGATTATATCGAAGTGTACAAAAGTTTGTTGGGACATGTACGGATTGCGAAACTGGAAAAGGTATGCCAAATATCCGGGGGAGATCACCTGGAAATATCCAGGCGACCTACCCTTTCCAAGTGATCGTGATGGATCACATACCGTCCCTCCCAAAATCGTTCAAGGGCAATACCGAGTTGCTGATCTGGACTGATCTGTTCACGGGATTGGTGATCGCGAAAGCGGGATCTACTCGAACGGCTCAACAAGTCACTTGCAGTTACGAAGAATGTGTGTTCCGACGGTTTGGAGCCAGTGAAGTGATCAGGCATGATCGTGAACCAGGTTTTATGGCCGAAGTCTTCCGATCTTTTAATCAGATGCTTGGCCAGAAACAGAGCGCGACCATGGCGTACCGTCCACAGGCGAATGGTAAAGCCGAGCGGATGGTACAAACGTTGACCAGGGCTATCAAGATGTATGTCGCAGACTCCGCGCAACAAGATTGGGATGAATATGCGGAGAGACTGGTGTTTGCATTGAATTCCTCGTTCGATCGGATCAGGGGAGATACTCCATTCTATCTGGCATATGGTTGGGACCCCCGATCTACCATCGAGTCAGTGATCCCTGTTGGTTGCACACGAGGTCGAGATCGCGAAGCTCGTCGATGGCGCATGAGACTCCAACGTCACTACCAACATGCGCGGGAACAAGTCAACGAACGATTACGAAGGGCCATCCAAGAAAGAGCTGATCGGAACAATGATCAGGTCGATTCGCATAATATCGAGCCAGGATCAAGAGTTTGGCTTTACTTGGATCGTGTGAAAGAAGGATATGCCAAGAAATTAGCACATTTGTGGCACGGACCATTCCGTGTAGCCGAACTAATCGGTGATCATGCCGCTCGGCTGATTACCGCGGGTACTGATTATGGAATTTTCCCGATTGTTCACTTGTCGAAGTTAAAACTGGTCCGAGAATACCCTGATCGGCCTAAAACTAAGTTGTCATGTGACGATCAGGCAAGGTTTGATTTCGACGAGGCTCTCTTACCTGAGGATAGTTGGGAAAGAACGTTGGACCCGAACGAATTCGAGGTGGAGAAGGTTTTGGATACCCGATCAGGCAAGAAGACCCGTTTTGGCCGGACCCACCGTGAATATTTGGTTCGTTGGAAGGGTTATGACGATCCCGAGTGGATAGATGAGCGTGATCTGAACTGTGGAGCATTACTGAGGGAATTCGAACGTGATCGGGTGAGAAGGAATCGTTTTGAGGTGATGCAAACCCACGAAGAGGGTAACCAGGAATCTCAATAGCCTGGGTTGACACATTGTGGCTGATCAGCAAATATGATGATCGGGCAAGTGGAGATCAGGGCGGTCGGACTGGTTTGGAAGAAACGAAAGCATATACATATATATATTACTCAAGAATTATACCTGTACACATGAGAACGATCGACCTACAAGATGGAAGTGATAATGAGACATGAACAAGATTTACGAAAGTGGAATGAGAAGATCATCAAGGAATGTCGTGATATATTAAGTGATTATGGAGAACGAAATAAAGTTGGTTATCACGACGATCATGGACCATATTTAGTGCGCAGGCGAGCAATCTTGTACCCTGGATGATCCATGGGACTCGATCGGAACTGGTTTCGCCAAGGCTCATGCTGATCGGTCCAGAGCAAGCAATCACGCAGTGTGGCGACCGGAGTTATGTGTCCATGACCGGGATACCAATCCCCGCCGTCAGCCTTGAGTCCTCGCGATCCCGCTCGACGAACAGTTAAATGCAGGACGCCAGGGAACAGGAACACGTCCAGATCACACTCGCCGTGCAGGATTCCGTCAACGACATAATCACAGATCGTGGCCCAAGCAGCCCCGGATCTGGTGCGTCGACGATTGCGAGCATGATAGTAATGCTCGATCCACGCGTCCTTGCGCATCGCCGTCGTGATCGGGAAATGGTGAGTCGCCTCCCATATCGCTTGCACGTGCTCCTGGTAATATAAAGCCAGGCGTCCCTGTAGCTCGACAAACCAAGGACGATCAGGAAACGTCAGCCCGGGCATGGTTGTCAGGAGGACATCCCAGGGTGCTGAATCGATCATAAGTTCGATAGCACCTCTGGTCAGCAACCTTGGTTGCCACTGCTTGTCCTTGGGTGCCGGCGATCTGATCGGGAAGATCCAGCCTGGCGGGCGGGACCACAAGCGAGGGACGCTTTTCTGCCGCACTTCGAGAACCCGAGGCGTCAGATCCCAGACCTGATCACCACTCCAAGGTTTCCGTGTGGCCATGTGAGCGGGAGTCGGCTTGCCCTGCATAACGACATACAGATCCATGAACGGTTGGTTCGGATCGTAGCTGTAGTCGTTCTCTCTGATCGACGATCGATCCGCAGGGATGAAGACGCCCGTAAAATTGGGTGGCGGAGCGATCGCTGCCCCAGTGGTCGTCGGGGGAATGTCAGGATCAGCTTGAGCCGGTGGTTCCTCCTCGAGGTCATCGTCATCGTCGTCATCTGATTCCAGCAAAGTAACAGCCTGGGCCAGCGAATTCACGCCCGAATAACTTGGTGCTGGCGTAAGGCGATCAGTGCTGCGTGATCGAGCCAGAACAGACAACGTCCTCTCGTCTAGATCGGTTGATTCGTCATCCGATTCGACCACAAGACGTGATCGCTTGGCGGGGCTCATCTTTTGCTTCGACGAGCTGGTCAGCTTACGCTTCCCAGAACTTGAGGCCGAAGGCGTTGATCTTGGAGCCGCCGGTGGACGAGATTGAGATGACGCGGGAGCTTCTGAAGTGCTGATCACGGGCTGATCAGCACTACGAACAGGCAAAGAAGCGACGGAGGACGCGGGCGAAGGCGAGGCAAACTTGGGCGACTGTGGCGGTGTGCCAGATGGAGTGAACGAGCTGATCAACCCGGGAAGCCGTTGCAAGGCCGTCCGGACTGATCCTGAACCGGTGTCTGTTTTGGTCCACCTATCCATGGTTTGCACCGCGAGACTCTTCAGGTCAGCGTTATGCTGAAGCCAGGCGCGATCATCAAGCTCTAGGGTCTCAAGTTTGACCCGAGCGAGATTAAGCTCATGCCGGCAATTTTCAGCCACTTTCCGACTCTCGTTCAACCTCTTCTGTATATCAGTGCGACCAATACGAGAATCAGCAAGCTGTTTGGTCAAGAGCTGGACCTGCTCATCCGAATAACGAGCCTCAATCTCCCGACGCTCTACATCCTCGGCAGTACGGATCCTGTCGTGCAAAAGCTGATCACGGTCGAGACGGTGATCATCGATGCGCTGCAGATGATCTACCATCTCGACCATCGAACTCTTCATGGATTCGATACGTTCATCTGGAAGTTAACATGGAGAGTCAAATACGGATTATAAAAGGAGTGAATGAGATGGACGTACCCTGATTACGGATGGTGATAGCCATCGTGTCGATCAGCGACTGTAAGGTGGCGACGGTGTCCGAAGGCTTGGAAAGTTGAAGGGCAGCGAGGTCAGCTGACAACTGATCACGTTCCATCGTCACACCCGGAAAGCGATCAGTCAGGTCCCGCAGGTCTTGGTCAAGCCGATCATGATCTTTGCCAAGTCGGTCATGATCTAGTCGGAGAGCCGCCAGCTGGGCAGCCAGATCAGCGGAATCACGTGCCGAGGTATCAGCCGCGATCCGACGATCGGATAACTCAGCCGTAAGTGCCCGGTTGGTATCGTACAGAGAAACCAACTCGGGAATGGCACTTCGGAGTTCCGATCGTAGCCGACAAGCCTCCACGGGCCCCAACGTGAATGGGCCCGATCCATCTATCAGGCGAGTGAGCTGCTCCAAGGAACGGAGAGGGCGATCTGACGAAGGTCGAGCAGGAAGACTCCAAGACGATCGATATGAAGCGAGAGCAGTCGTCGGTCGGATGAGGCTGGTCGTGATCGGCGTAGAGGTCGTGATCGGGGCGTTCGCAGGGGTAGCCGAGCTGGAGACGGAAGGCGAAGAAGCGATCAGGTGGGCAGCCGAAGAAGACGAAGAAGAGAGAGGAGATTGGCTTGCGCCGGCCATGGTGATCACCAGTGAGGAAGTTCAAAAGTGAGTGAGTCGAACTGCAGTCGTTGTGCGGCTACAGTTAGTCTCAGGGGCGGCTGTGGTAAAGCGATCGGAAAATATTGAGACTGAAGTGGACCACACATGGCCGTTGATTGGTGACGATAGAACACCCATCAACATATGACGGTTGATGGGTGGGAAAAGGTTGATCACGATTAAGAAGAAAAGGTGGTGGCCAACGGATATTTACGACGTGGAAGGATCAGCCAAGTATGGTCGTTAAGCCCAGTCCCAGGCACTGGTGGAATGATGGAGATCACGATCACGATCGTTGTCACAGTCACTAAGTGGAGTTCTCGTGGATATAATAAGAAATAGTGACTGTTGACATGACATACCAAGAGCAGGTGACCAGCGATCTCTGAATGGTATAGTGGTTGAAGCTGGCTATGATACGAAGTTACAGCCTGATCGGCTTGTCATGCCCGAAGAATGAAGATCAAATGATGAATGAAGATCGGGCAAGTGGATTAACAGGCTGTATGAGTGATGTGGACCTTTGGTTGGTCCGAAGATGACGTGGCAAGGCCTGATCAGCCGAGATCAGTGTGGTATGGTTGTCCTGACGGGGTATTACGATCAGAAGTGTGGTTTGGAAGATGAATTGAGTCGTGATGAGGATGACCCAGAGCGTTCCTGAGGTGATCAAGGGCTGACCAGCCTGATCACCACCTGATCACTTGGTCGATCACTATGGCGATCGTGATCAGGGCCGATCAGCCTCTGATCAGCGTTGATATGCAAGGGCAAGTAAGTTCTCGGTTTGGTCGGACTATATATGAAGTGAACAAGTGCTGGAGAGCAGGTCTCAAGTGGTTTCAAGGTCGTTTGTTGAAGATCAGGATGGGTTGAAGATCTTCTGAAGAGTCGGGTCGTGATCAGGGCAGAAGCGGTACAGATCAGCTTGAAGGTGCAGCCAGGATGGGCAAGAGGGTGTTACGCAACCGTGCGACGAAGTAAATAGGTTCGAAGTAAAGGTCAGGCATGAGTTGAGGTATGGTACACAGGTATAGGACTTTTGCATATATAATAACAGGTTTAGATTTCCCCCCTAAAGCAAAGAGTCGCTCCGCCACGTGTGCGGTCATTGGGAGCACAGGGTTGATTAGTCCCCTCTTGCTCATCTATTTCCCGGTTAAGACGCGCTTAGACGCATTTTGGCTTACCGGAAGGCCCCCGACGGGTTTGTTTTTAGGTGATCTAACCTCACCCGCAACGCGCACGTGTTTGGAACACGTTAATAATATTGGTAAAGGTTTTGTGGAGATAACGTTTGTGGATTACTGTGGAAGATCGTGGATTGATCGCATTTTCTTGGTTTCGTTATATCTCTCTCTCATTGGCTGGCCTGATCAGACGAACTTTCCTGATCAGTGCCTAGATACTGAATAAGTGTCGACCCCAACCCGTTCTCCGGTGAAGATTTCCACCCGAGGACACCCCCCGTCTCGAGAAGGTCAAACCCTCCGACCTGATCAAGATCATCCTTTTCGTCACCGAGTCCACCTAAGTGAGTGTAATCAGCCCCGATCGACGGGTACACAAGGTGAGATGAAGTTAAACATAGATTCTGACGAGCATGAAGACCGGCCAGATGACCGGGAGCCGTCTTTGTAGCAAAAAAGAGTACAACGATTCAAAAGCTGACAATATCTTCTCTGGATTAACCTGCATCAGGCTTATTTCTTGGTGCTTATCAGGCATTCAAATGGTAGACTTAAGGTGTGTAGTCACCAGAGCTGCGAGGGCTACCAAGTAATCAATTAAGGAACGTTAATAGGCTAAACATTCTGCTCTTTCCTATATATCTGCTTTTTATGGAGTCGATATGTCTTAATGCTTCCATGTTACCTGAAAATTGTTTGAACCTCTTTGAACAACAATCTTCTAAAGTATTTTAAAGATTGAGCTTAGATGTTGCTCTACTGCAAGAAGAAACATTTCATTGGAAGAATGAACTATTTTATGCTCGTTAAAGTTTGTTTACAATAGGTTGCTGGATCCATCTTGAAAATAAAGCTTTTAACACGGACGACCTAGACCTGTAGCTTAAACAATTGCGTACGGGCAATTAATTGAAATAGAAAAAAGAGCGTTCCGAATACGAACAGAGATCATGAAAGGCTGCCAAGGAATAATAACTTCTGTAACGCCGAGTCATATTTTGACCAGCACGCAATTAGTAATGCACAGGCTAGTCACAGCTCTAGAGGCTGCCTACTGTATTGATACAAAGGCTTATTTATAAGTCTATGATAACTGGCATTAAATTTCAACTTGTTTTTATAAAAACAAGTTGAAAAAGTGTTCAATGGTTATGCATCAGCTAGGTTTTCTTGACCTGCATCATTTATTCTTATTATCTCTTTCTAATTCAGCAAGAGCGTCTTCAAACCCATAGATATAAGCGGAATCGAGTTGAAGGAGACCCAAGCCTTGAATAAAGCATGACTTTATTCTTTACGGTACGTTGTACCTACGTTACGGTACAGGGGGGGGTGCACGTAGCAAAAAAGTGTGAGTAATTACCGGTAACTTACTTTTTTTATTTTAGAAATCTCAGAAATGCTGCGTCTTTTTTTGTAAATGGGGTCAACGTATCAATTCAAGGGGGTCAGAATAATGTTTCCCTAATTTTTATATGTCTGTGACGCCAAAACCACCTCTGAATTTGGGGGGGGGCATTTGACGGTCACCCGGCAGATAGATCCTACCTCTGCTGATCAAGGTGCTGGTGATGGAGGAAACCAGCTTTGCATTAGATAACAAAATCATTTAGTGAGAAGTTGCCAATTTGAGAGCTTAACGGAAATTATATGCATTTTGCTATATGTGCTTGTTACAGAAATATGAAATAGTCACCAAGTGAAAAGATCTGGTTATTCGTGTTTTACCGAATGTTTTCCAAAAATAATCAATCTCCGCTCAGGTAATGTTCGAGGGCGGACAGTATAAAAATATAAGATTTTGTGGCACAAGCTGCAACACGTTAGATTTTTCAGAGCGACCTCAAAATAAATTTCTGCATTTTCGCGGACTGGAATGAGTATTAAAAAATAGCTAACCACGACATGAACCTAATACTAAATCTAGGGAGACATTATCCCCACCGGAGGTGGGGATAATACATGTATAACGATTACAAATAGTCTGGACCACAATTTAATATTTGTCCCTGCACTTTGAATCATTGTATCAGCTTCTATGCGGTGATGCAAAACAATTTAGTGCGTCATGTTTTAGACTAACAAATAAATATAACTTTACACTTAATTCGTTAGATCATTACAGTACTATATACAGTATATCGCTGTATCAAAATGCTCTCGTTATATATATTGCGAAATGAAGACGAGGTATAACAGCAATTTGAGTGTCATGGATTACAGTTTTTAGATTAACGTAATTCATCAGATTATGGCGGTTCTTCAGTTTATGGTGTAAAAAATTCTCGATAACCAATCAGAGACACGATATTCAAAATACACTCCAACCACTGGCTGACTTTTCACAGCATCAGTTTATGGCACCTGACGAGCAAATCACACGACGCTTGCGCAAAAAAACAGTCCACTGATATTTCTCTCAAAATAACTAAAATATTATTTATCTCGATGCTTCCGTATATTTTTTCAGTCCGTCTAACTAAAATAAACCACAATAGTGGTCGTTCTCCTCAATATAGCTCCTGCAAAAATCTGCTGCATAGAAAACTCAAACTTTGCCATTTTTGCGCCACTGAAAAAGACAAAAATTAACGGCTTAGGCTTATAAACAGACCAGCTGACGCACCATTAAAACTGCTGTATTTTTGTACCTGCCTCGATGCGATTGACTTTAAAATGTCAAAATGGTGGCCAAAAAGCTTAAATACCCATTTTGGCACCATAATCTGATGAATTATGCTACAGTTTTTTTACTCTAGCCTTTTCTTTGACGAAATAACAAGAACTACAATTTTCAAAATATTGAATAAAGCATTGTTATCGATTGATTTCTACAAACACTAGTGAGTTTAGTTGCTTGCTATGAAGCAGCACTTCAATGTCCTTGACCTTCATAAAAAAGCTATAGCAGATGCAGCATCGACCGGCGAACAGGATAATACAAGGTGAAGTGAATTATTAACAGTAAAAGTAGCTAGAAGGAAGAAAAAAAATGAAAGATTAGTGATAAGCGGTTAACTAGCTACCATGCATTAAGTTATTGGCTAGAATGGAATTATCGCTGTGTTACTTTGCACTTGATCATTTGGTATATTTATCGAGCAGTTTCTCAATAATAGACGAAATAATACTGTTAAATCTTATTATATCGGTCTTTGACCTCTACAACAAGTCATATAGAGATTACATCGTATCTGGTTGGGAGTTCTGTTCTTTCGGAAAAGACTATGTTATAACTGACTGATATTAGTAATTGATTGGTTTCAGACTAAATGAGCAGATGCTCTATTGATACAATTTTTTTCTTGCTGGGCCATTTTTGGATAAATGCGATAAAGATGAGGTACCCCGTGGTGCTAATATTCCTATGAAGAAGAATATGACTGAAGGACAACGGCTAGCGGTGTACGAATATCTGTTAAACAAGTTCTGTCGATAGGAAGCTGTGCTAATGTGCTTTAAAAAGCCGCTTCAGAAGTCAGAAGTGTGTGGTGGAGCCGATCCAAATCCAGAACGGACGTTCTTGGAAGAACTCGGATTCCCACTGTCCCGGACATCGAATTATCGGAGGGGGTACTCCGTGAATCTTGGTCGATCTCTTGATCGGACAGATCACAGCTAGGGCGATCGACTAGTCTCCGACCGGCCATCATGAACGACCAAATCAAATCTCACCTTGTGTACCCATTCGTTCGCGGTGGGTACACTCTAGATGAAAGTAACCTACCCGATCAGGTCGGGGGAAATGGTTTTATTCGAGACGGGGTTACTCTTCGGTGGAAATCTTCACGGGCGAATACAGGACACGTGTGGTGAAGCAGATTCTAGATATGCAGATATGTGTGATCCACGGGTGATTTGACAGTTGGTATGTGGGACAAGTCGACTGGTGCACAAAATAACGGGGTCAAGTGGAGAACGTGAGTAAAAGTATGGAAGTCACCGTTGTCGTACCAGATAATTGGTTATTCGGCTGGAGTGTAGATTGGTCAAATCATGCGACCGCCCATGGATGGTTGAACGTCCGACCAGGTCGACCCAAAAGCTGGATATCAGTTGAGATGCGTCAACAGATCTTGACAGCCATAACGACGCACTCACTGAGTTAATCCGGGGTCAGTCAGAAATGGAAAATCAAATTCAGGCCTTGACCGCTGAATGCGATCGTTTGTCCGCCGCGGCCGATTGCGTCAAAATGAAAGCGTCGGAAGAGGCTGTGCAGACCGAACTTGTCTATATGCAGCTTCGGACGCATATTACCGACCTTCAAACCGAACGAGATCGGTTTAAGACGGCCCCTGACATGATCGACACTCTACAGTTGGTCACTCAAGTCTTATGCGACACGGTCCGTAACCAAAGTACGTACAAGTACACACATTTTCCACATGAACTGTCAATCGCGCATTTGTTCTTCTTGTTAAAAATGACGGTCCTAATATGCTTTGGAGCAAAAAGGGGTATGCACCGCTCCCAATAATAATTACCTACTACCGGTAACATACTGTAACATTATTTTAGAAAGGGGAAATCGCTAATCGGTACCCTAAATTAGCCATCAATTACTAATCATTGCTAATCGGTACCCAGACCCGCTCTTTTTGCCTTCAGCCTTGCTAATCGGTACCCTTTAAAAATTAGCGAAGAACAAATGCTGTTTCTAATAACTGAACGACGCAAAAGAGTATTGGTGAAGGCGAATAAATTAATTTTACGCTCACTCTTTTGCCTGTGCAACCGGATAGGTACATTATGAAAAAAACAAGTATTTCAATTACTGAAGTCGTTAAATGATGTATATTTTTGGTGCCCAAATGCGTTCCAGAACCTTACGACGTATTTTTTTTCCTTGGGGATATCCAAGATCTCAATGGGGCTATGTGCAACTCTAACGTTACATTGTACTAACTGCTGCGTTTTTTAAGGATGATTAGAACTTTGCTGGCTATTGTAACTATCTTTTACGTATCTGTGGCGCAA
>MIQA02023288.1:0-26156 GCA_001887855.2 Sclerospora graminicola
TCGGTTATCCTTTGCTTTGCTTCTTGATTATCCTCTTTACCGACATATGCATAGATACTAACACTAGCCGCTCGGCTCGAACCAGATTCCAACCTGGCGAGCGATCTAGTTTAACATCTTTTCCGCTCCGGGCGGCAACATTCCAGCATGCTTGGTCGGAACGTACCACTTCTTCAACAGGTTGTAGAATTCTTCCATTGGGCACAGTCCCGCCTCATGTACCTCCCCGCAAGCCTTACACGTGAACAGGCAGTGTTCCGCCGGGTGTCCCTTCCTCTCGCACTTCTTGCACGTCAGCCGCTTCCAGCAGCTCCGGTCGTCATGCTTGATGGACCCACAGTGGGTACACTTACGCTTAGGGTAATCCTGGTCAGCTCGAGCCGGAAAACTCTTCGACTGACCAGAATCAGCTGGCAGCCTGGACGGCTGACTGGCTTCTGCCGAGAACAGGTACCGATACTGTTCCTCCTCAGACTCGCCCCCAGATCGCTGATACTCCTCTTCCGAGCTGGTCGCGTCTGACTCTCGGGCGACCATGCGGACGGCTCGGGCCGTCCTGGTAGATGGCGGCCGGTCTCCTTGATCCGCGTTAAATCGGGACTTGAAACGGCCGGTTCCAACTGCCGCCTTGGGGTCTTGCTTCTTCGCCCTTAGGTACGTGCGCAACGTCACTTCCAGCTCCGTCGTATTCTTCACCCCCAGTAACGCCAGCTGGTTTGCCAGCTCCCTATCGTCCAACGTGCTGATGAACAGTTCCACGTGTTCGCGGGCAGCTTCCGACCGGCTGGTATCTTCTTTAACGGGAATACCAGCTCTCATGCCAGCGACATTCAAACGATGGAGATACTCCAGGGGGGTCTCATCCTGTCGCTTCTTGGAGTGGAAATATTGTCGCGCCGCTGACATTCCAGCTCCGCAGTATTGCTCCTCGAACGCACCGGCCAATCCCCTCCAATTTCCTCGGGTTTCCCGGCTGAGTTGTTGGATCCAGTGTTTTGCCGGGCCCTTCATCAAATCCCCGAAGATCAGGCATTTCTCATAGTCCGACGTCCGGTCTCTGAGAAATGCCGACTTCGTCTTGCTCAACCATCCTCGGCCTGGTCCACGTCCGCGTCGCGTCCGGTGAAGTCTTTCAGCTCGGACGTGGCCGACATTCGCACCCTCGTGATCGCTCCTGAATCCGCGTCAAACGCTTGGGCCGAGGCCATATGGGCTCGGCGGGACATCCCCAGATCCAGGTCATCCGGATCGTAATGGTACTTGGCCGACCTGACGGATTCCATATCCACATCGCTGAGAGACAGCTTCCTGTTCGTTGGCCGACGTCCGGTCCGGCGACCTGTCTGACGGCTCGGGGCGGCATGGGGCTCACTTTGCTTGGACTGCACCGACTCCATGTCTTCATCACTCGGCTCCCTCGCATAGTACTGGACTGGTTCGGGGGGCTGTGTTCCACGACGAGCAGGCTGGTCCGGTGACTTCGGACTGCCGCGGCTGGCGCTCAGCCGACGTTGCTCTTCCAAGTATCGCTCCATCATCGCCGAAAACATGTTCTGCAGGTGATCCGGCACCTGAGTAGCGACTTGAGGGGCGGCTTGAGGGGCGACTTGAGGGGCAGCTTGAGGGGCAGCTGGGCTGCTAGATTGGAATTCTTTCTTAATCCGCCCATCCGCGTCCTCGTCTTCCTTCTTCGGTTCTGGATCCGCCGTCGCTGTCCGCCAGGCCCGTACGCTGTACTGGCCGGCGTCCTTCCGCTCGGGCGTACCCGGATCCTCACGTCCTCCAAGTCTCACGGCTGTCGCCACACGTGCTGCTCCCCTTGGGCCAAGCGTCATGCGAGTGATACCCACCGATGAATCCGATGAGTCCGCTTCCGAAGGGGCAGACTCGTACTGCGAAGAGCCTGAGTGTATACCGGCCGGCTTGCTTGTCGCCGGCGGCGTGGACGGCGCCACTCCAGTCGTAGCTGTCATCTTTTTCGACGGCGGCGAGCAACCCACTAGCGGTACCAAGTGGTCGTGCAGGGCGCTGGACTCCTCCTTCAACTTGTCCATCTTCAGATCAAACAACTCGTTCGGATCAAACACGCCGGTGTTGATGCCGGCTTGTTTGAGTTGGTCGAATAGTCCTCTAATGAGGGACACATGGCCGTCTGAGAGAGTTGGGGGGGAGACGGGACCTTTCAATCCGCCTATGATCTTCGGTCGTGTTATTTTTAGTACCTTATCCGTCCGCAAGAATTGCCCCAACTCGTGAAGATGGAAAGCACGCTCCAAGTCGATATCTGTTGATAGGCCGTCCTGCTTCTCTTCTTCCTCTTCGAATCGCGGTTTGCCTTTGTAGGTCGATAATCCAATTCCTGCCAATCCGGTTTCTTTAGAGGTAGGGGGGCCAGATCGCGACTTGGTCCCGATCCGGCCGGCTTCCCACTCCGGTCGTATCCGACTTCCGCTTTTTCTTCCTTTATCTTTTCTTTTATATCCAAAATATACATTCGTTCGTTAGGATCATGGTCGGAACCATGATCCTTCCTCGGACTATGGCGACTTGCACCATAGTCCGATCCGGCTCCATCCGTGTAGCGGCCGGCACTGCCGTAGGTAGTACCATAATCCGCCCCCGGCGGAGCCTCTAGGGGAGGAACTTCTTCTTTAATGTCAACCTCGAACTCCCCCAATCCGAGCGACCATCGCATCCTTCCATCTTCAGCAGCATTGGGGGCGATATGCCTTCCCCCAAAGCACCCGACACAACATCGTCAACAAATTTGACAGGTTTAGGTCTTTCGCCCGCTAGGGACTCGCGGTGATATCCAGGGTCACCAAGAGATCCGGGCACGCGCACCATTGTGGTGTAGTCGCTCTCAGAAATTCTTCCTGAGACGCGAACACCCACGGGGGTCCCAGACGACTGACTACCGGAGGGGGTACTCCGTCCATCCGAGTCATGATCCGATCCGGCTTGAGGCCGGCTGGATCGGTTGCTTCCATCCGCTTGATCGCGACTGCTCGAATGTTGCATGTTAAAAGCTCACCTTGTGTACCCGTCAGTACTGGGTGGTTAGCTCTCTTGGTGGACCCTAGGGCGAAAAGTGTAAATCCGTCCAATAGGGAGATGAAGTGTAGGACTAGGGGTAGCTCCTGGGCGGAAATCGTCACCGGGGAGCTCGTTGGGTAATATACTTGAACTTTGTATAGTGCCGGCTGGGCCGAGAATAGTCGATCGGCCAGCTAAACCAATAGGACACTTGAAGTTTGTATAGTACCGGCTGGACCGAGAATAATCGATCGGCCAGCTAAACCAATAACAATGAAGGGCGAATCCAAATGTGTATCCACAGATGGCCAAATGTCACCACTTCCCAATACTTGATACCGTGTTCAAAACACGGGCGACTTGAGGTGAGTATACGAAGTCGCCGCGACTCCCGGTCAGGGGACTTCCGGTGGGTTAACTTAACCTTCCCCGGGCAAACCAATAACAGCAAGAGGGGACCTTGTTAGCCCTCTGCCGTGAACCAATAAAGCGACTTGTGTCTGAGAAAGCGAAACGTATACTGATTTATCCTATGTCCAATACTCCCTTTGTGTAACCTACCTCAAATAACACGCCTGACCAGTCATGTATCTTACCCACGCAACCCGGCTAACTCCGACTCTGTGTACCGGTACGGCCGGTACACCAACCCCAAATGGTACCAACCCGGCCGGTACACTGAACCCATACGGTACCAGTCCGAATGGTACATTGTACCCGACCGGCTCGGCCGGATAGCCACCCATCCGCGCCCCTCGGCCGCTGACGCTAGCAGTCCCTTGGCAGCCCTTCCTACGATCCCGGTGCATACTCTTTCCACTAGAACAATCCTCTTCTTCCGGGCTCCTTCCACTTCATCCTTACGAACAGTCCGCCATCTTGGCCGCCCGCCATCCGCGCCTCGGCCGTCAAACCTCCATAGTTCTGCCGTCTGCTCAGCCCGCTTATCCGACTATCCTCGCCCCTTGTCAGGTCCGCCGACGTGGTTTCTAGCCTGGCGCCACCTGGCCGCTGGTAGACCTCATCGGCGGCGACCATCCGGCGCCTACACCCTTGGCCCTCATTTCCACCAATCAGGATGCGCCTTTTTGGAAAGTGCCTTACATTATTTTATAAGTCACTTCACCACACCCTTATGGCGTCCGTATCTCCATGGAAGACAGTTCTTAGTTTATAATGACAATTTTTCAGCGTGCAAGTGAATGCTCTACCATCTAAAGGTATGGGACGTATGTTGACGTTCTATTCCCAGTTTTACTTTGTCTTACATCCTGTGAATGGACAATTAAATGCCGTGGGTGACGCATTATCTCGTCCAGCAGTGTCTGGGGAGACTTCCGACTAAATCGCTGTGCATGTTCTCAATATGCCACACGTCATCCATGACTATACTGATGACTGCAATCTACACTTCAAATTTCTGGATAGGCAAATGGTTCACTCTGCTCTCATTCAGTACATTCCGATGGATGTCTCCCGTCTCTAAATCGACGATGTGGAGTTGCAGGTGGAGAGTCGTCCGATAGGAGTCACTCAGATACAAATCCACAACGCCGAGTCTCACGTTGTGTGCGCATATCTCAGCGACCAAGAGCGAAACCAATTCAGCAAAGATATCGCAATAAAGTGTTTTTCGGAAATATTTGGAATGTAAAGCAGTTGAATAACAAGTTCATAATCGTCATAGCCTGTAGCACGATGATACAACGAAGCAAATATGTATTCCAGACAGCTAAAGCAGCACATGCAGGAGTTCGCAGAACTTACATGAGGTTTAAGAAATTGTACTACTGGCCGAAGATACTCAATATAGTGCAGGAGTACGTCGAGACATGTGTAACATGCGCTCGATAAAAAGTCAAACAGCCAGTGAAAGAAAGGATTACTGTCCCCGTTCCAGAGAAATACTGGGAAATAGTGTCGATGGACTTCATTACTGTCGGAGGGTATGCTGCTATTTGTGTCATCGTAGCCAAGTTGTCAAAATAACGATTGATGCACCAACGCATACGACAGCCGATTCTACAGACACCGCGAAATTATTTTTCGACGCCGTAGCCCGTCATCACGACCGGTCAAAGGTTATTATCAGCGAGCGGGATCCGAAGTTCACGGCAAAATTCTTGAAAACCCTTATAAACATAATGGGCATCAAAGTAAGCATGAAGACTGCTCGTAGGGCGCAAGCAGATAGACAATCAGAACGCCAAAACTTGTTTTTAGAAGACGCTTTACGCTGACCGGTATCGTACAGTTGAGAAATCCGGTCAAGCTACTTGGTGCTGTAGTGTACGCGTACGCCACCTTGGTGAGCGCGTTTACTAAGCTCACCCCGTTTAAGATCGATACAGAAAAAAGTATCCAATCTGATTTCTCACGAATACCGAGACTACGATGGTCTGGATCCACAGCCAATCTCAGAGTTCGCCTCAAAAAATTTCACCAAAGATCGTCAAGACCTAGTGCGTAAGGCACACGAAAACCTAGAACAAGCCCAAGTAAAGTATTACGACTCTAATAGAACAAGCGTCGCCTTTAACATCGGTGCCTTAGTTCTGCTGGATGCCAAGAACCTACCACTCAAGCCAGGCAACTCTCACAAGGAGTTGAAATAAGCAAAGCTTGCGGCCGAAAAAGTTGGACCGCTTGAGATAACCAAGATGATCAGCCCAAATGTAGCTAAATTGAAGCTACCGCGAAAAATGAAGAGACTGCACTTATCCTTCAACGTCGACCTACTATCTCCGTACAAGCCGGATGCCTATGAGTTTCCGGAACGACCGAAGGCATCATAAGTTATCCTGGAGTCGGACACAGGATCGACACTACATCGTAGAAAAGATGCTTCGTCGTCGTCAGCGCAGCCGGCAAAAAGAATTACTAGTAAAATGACATGGCCTCCCGGAGTATGGCAGTACTTGGGAGCGCGAGAAAGCTGTACGCCAATTCTCAAAATGGCAGCAACGAGTACAGGAATTTCGAGACCGCCAATGCGAAGTCAAGTTCGAGGGAATGTTAGGCCGTCGGGTACGTGCGACCAGATATATCATGTACCCCGGTTATGGTTACACAGATGAATGAATATTGTATAAACAATGACGTCATTAGGAATACACATCAGAGTACATATTCGATAGAAAATGACGTCACTACAATGCTTCTTGAATGATAGGTTTAGCAGTAGCACCGGGTAGCGAACTAAAGATCTAAATTTTCAGTAAGTCTCTCCAATATTGGCCATTTCTTTCTAAAAGCGGCAGGTGGCGCTTCGTACCTGGCTTATCGATTTTCTTTTTCTTTCTGTCTTTTGAGTACCTTCTTCTGGCAAAAAGGTGAATAGTGTTAATATACTTGTCATTCACTTCATTAAATGCAAACAAGACGAATAGAGTTATGATACCTGTCATTCGCTTTCTTTAATTCCTTGCGTAAGGTCCTATGCGCGATAAATTTTTCATCCCGATGCTTTTAATCTCTTTTAGTTACTTTTTAAGGGCTAGAAACAGATCGTTCTTGCTCTGTTTTTCATTCAAACGGTAGAGTCCATCCAGCACTTGTTTCTTTTGATTTAGGTTCTCTTGCACGATGTCGATTTCTTCGTTTTTCTTGGCTTGTAGCGCACGGGTTTCCTTGATACTTCCCGTCGGTTTCTCCACTACTTCTTGTTATTCTTAAAACGAGCTGGTCTGGAGTTTCTACGCTTGTAGAAGCTCAAACTCTTTAATCACACGTTATTTCTTCATTAACACTATACAAGTTTTCTCTTGTTAGCATTTTCAACGCCGCAATCGTGTCAATTGATTCAGCTTCCTCTCCATATTAGAGATTCGCTCGCAAATGACGTTGATGCTTTACGGTCAAATCTTTTTCGTCCCGTGATTGACGCAGGCTTACCGTGAGGTCCTTTTCCGCACGTAAAGGCGCAAATTTAGCTTTTCCTTCTTGAATCTGACCGCCGTAGCCCTTTCAGTTCGTCCACCTGATTACGGATCGCTGTCTTGTGTACCTGGAGATTAGCGATGGAACGTTGAGCTCCGTGAGCTTGACATCATGTGCCGCTTTATCTGACTTCGTTAAACGCTAGGGATCTGATCGGTCGAGCCCAACGGTGGCTGAATTGCCAGTAATTCTTCAAGTGTACATATAGTTAGGACGAGTGTTATCTCGCTCCCATAAATATCCATTTGGCGCAAAATAACGGGGTGTGACTGCGTGTTTCGGGAGAAAGTGTCTGTATCATTTTATAACTGAGGATCTGTTGACTCAGCCCGCGACCACCATCTGACCAATCAGATGTCCCCATTTTTCATCCACAACAGAGGAGAACTTTTCCCTTAACCGAACGCTATTGCGTTATTTCTTTTCTGAGTTGACCAATCATCACTCGGATAGATTTTCAAAGTAGAATAGAATAGTTCACCTGACTAGAGATGGTATATAAGACAAAGTTGTCGTGGTCTTACTTACATACAGTAATATAGTGTAGTATGCTCTTATCAGCCATTTATTTTTATATAACGTAAATTAGCAGTATATTGCCGATATTGGAAAATCTCGTCTCATATGTTCTAGACAATCATATTTCTGAATTAAGTGATATGAAGGATCTCATTGGATGATTGAAATTGTAGCAGTTTTCTGCCGACGGAAAGCGCCAAAGCAAGAATTACACGAAAGCAGCGATGGACGGATAATTAAACTTAATGACGTTGAATTAGACGGAGAAACAAAAAACGGTGACTACGAATAAATCGGCGGAGCGTGAAAAGAAGAGTGCGATTGTTGCTGTGTGGAGACTCGTGCACGTGTCCTTGTACTTTCAAGTGTCATGTTGAATCAAGCGACGAACAAGAGAAACATAGCGACCATCATAGTTTGGCTACAACAATGGACAAAACACCTACAACTTCGGGAAAAGATGCAAAGTATCCTGTCAATTCTGGAGACCCTTTTGCTTGTAGACTTAGAAAAGTGATCCCAGAAGTAGATGTGGCGCTTAAACAAGTTAAACCGAAGATCAACGTTTTGTGCGCTCTCAAGAGTCTTTCGATGGTTGTGTTAGATGTTTTATCGTCTCTTGAAAATCATTTGATTAGCAGGTTTTCGGTAATGGGTAGCATCATTTGTTGGGCTGGTGACGATTCTGGTTAGATCTTGTACATCTTCGTGTGAGCGAAACCGAAGATGAAAGTGACATAAACAAGGATATTGTGAGCTGATGGCTGCATACTCTTCTTATACGCTCATCAGGGACCCAAAGCACGGCACATTCGTCGAATTCTCGGAATGACAGTCACCTATAATTAAAGTACTAACATTTGTTCAAGAATGCCGCACTGCTATCACTTCATCGTCTGCGCTATCTTCACGTTTTAGCGAAAAACCAGAAGAACTTAATAGCGCTTCGAATTGCCGTTGAGCTTGGGGGTTCTTGTACTGAAGAGCTTGGACTTCCGAGCATTGCAGAAATTTTCAGAGCAGTGGTTCGAGAGGCTAAAAAAGAAGAAGCGTTAGTAATTAAATATTTCAGAAGCTTGGACCTTAACGGAGGTGAATGCAGCAGCTTTATGGATGCGTGTACAGCTGCCCCTTCTGGCTGTGAAGGAATCGTTATGGATATACTCAAAGTAGTGCAAAATGGTCTTGTGCGCGAAATTGGCACACCTATTGGCGGTTATTTTTTGTTACCAACACTACCTGGAAGAAATGATGAATCCAAAAGTCACGATGCAAAGTGGCTCAGCCTTATCCGGACTGAAGAAGATCCGCCCTCATCAGAGTGCAGCTCAGGTACCACCCTCTTCAGTGACAAAAAAGGAATGGTAATAAATTGGTGCAAGCTTTTCATACGTAAATTTGATCTAAACGATGTGATTTTCAAACATGAATGATAAGTGTTGATCAGAAAGGGCTTGGTTTAATCTTCTTGTTGTATCTTTACATACACTCCAATCTAATTTACCTACCATACCATCACGGTTCCGACATGGCTACAAAAGATCCGACACCATTGATTGGATTCAAATTAGATAGGGTTAGGAAAACAATTATAATCCAATAAACACCGCTTATTGCGGCGGGGTGCTAAGTCGCGCCCGCTCCGCTAGAGCGCTCCCTATCGCCGACCTCCGCTGCGCTGCGGTGGCTCTACAATAGATTGTCCCTCCCCGTAGGTGCTTGTACTCCGCGCTACGCGCCGCGCCCCCGACCTTCGCTTCGCTCCGGTGGGGCTCCGCTCTCTAAGCGCTCTTTTTTATGTTCCTACCATATGGTTCTTGTATACAAATTCTTATATGTGTCGGAGGATAATGTCGGAGCCAAAAGCCTCCGACATTATCCAAAACGGGAAACTTAGACTTGAAAAAGTGTCGGAACTTGTCGGATAAATGATCATATTTATCCATACGGGGTTTCCACCTACTTCAAAGTAGGTTTTTTTTGTTTATGGCGCTTGTCCACGCTGTACTGTATCGAAACAAGGGTTAGGGTTATGTAATTCTGATTGTTCAGAAACAACGTTCCGGACACACACATTATTACATATGAGCATGCGCACTGTACTACATCTACTGATGTCTAAGGGCTGTGCATCGTGTAATTATAGATTTTCCTTGGGTCGTGCCGAAGGCTTCGGACGAGGACTCGCAGCATACGAACAACTTACTATTATACTGCTATCCTATTATGTATATGACTTTATCTATGATTTCGGTACAAATGAGCTCTTTTCAGAGCACCTCATGGAGATGTTCCGGATTCCACGATCTCGGAACAGTAATGTGTCAAACATCATTTTTTTTCCAATCATGTGTCACTTTTTTTCAGTACAGAACGCCATTCCGGCACTTGGACAAGGGCCTAATTTTAATCAGGTAATGTAATATAGGCAGTGGGTGCTGTTACCGACTGGTCCATTCTCCTTGGACACGAGAAAGTGCATTTTCTACCGATTGGGACGGAATCGTAAACGTTGATCCGTAAATTCACAGACTGGCATAAACGTGACTTTAAGTATAGCTGGATACCGACTTGGCGGGAAAACCAGGACCCTCAGGCCATCTAGTTAGGACCCAACCACGTGTCAATTCACTCGTTGGAATTAATTTTGAAAATAAGCTAAAGAGTTGCCAAAATCATCGAACTCCTTTTCTTTTAGTACTAGAAGCAAGTTTAAAATTGCTATGTTGACTCGAGGCAGATAGATGGTTTCACCTAACTTAGTCACCATTCTCACTCAATATTGCTTTAACTCGTATGAAAAGAACACTAATGTTATCCACTTGCATTATACTTAACAAATAAATCAGCAACCAGATCGATATCAACACGATACACTTCCATTCATTTTTTAATCTCGGACTAAAAGCTACAGACATCAATAACGAATAAACTGCAAACTGGGTTCATTTAGCAGTCCGGGATTTGTGCAATGAACGAAAGACTCGGCAGTAACAAGTACGTATGTTCTACAGTTGCAATTGTCCAATTGTGATCCAATTGCTGATTCGACGCGGCGGATGAAGTACTGTGCAGGTCCATTCGTCGGAAGAATCCGGCGGTTTTTGTCGTGCGCATAAATATATGCCCCGTGCGCATGGCTGGAACTCATGTGGTCGTAATAACAGATTTCTTGAGTGCTACACCAGTGAATGCTGCTGAACAGAAGTGGTAAAATAGCGTAGTTGGTACCGTTCTTCGCGAGCATCACTCGTATCCTTTTATCCTCATCATCCACGCCAAAAGTACCCGTGGGTGACGGCAAAACGACGACCACGCGGCTACGTGTTTGAAACATTCTTTCTAGAGCGAAATGAAGAGCGGCGTATCTCAGTTGCTATTGCCCAGCAAAGTCCACAACATAGACCTAATTACGAATACGTAACTCAAAGCTAGAAGTTACCACACGAAGTAGATGACATAAACGTACCTTCTCGGTTTGAAGTTGGATTGTTTTTAGCGCTGTTTCAATATCCATGCTATTCGATACGCGAAAAACTTGATCAAAAGAATCACCAATTTTAAGATCCACCGAGCCTGCCTAGGCGATAGCAGATTCAATTTGTTTAATATTTCCGTAATACGATCCCACGTGTGCATGAGGTTTAACGATGATATGTGGAACACTCCGATGTCCAGTACTTGGATGGTGACTTAGTTTTCTGCGAGGCCAGGAGTTTGTCTTTGTAGACAAACAATTTACGCTTCGCATTTCGAAAGCGTTGACTTCGTTAGGACCCGAGAAAGGTCTTCTACAGACTTGTTTTTGCTTCTTTCACCCATTTAAACGACTCGGTGTTTTCCATGCCTTAAAGCCATATTCGTTAGACGCAATTTTTCTCGAAGACACTTTAAGATAAAAATAGCACCTAAGGATGCGCGCAGAGGGAAGAGCAGCACACAAGACATACATTTCAGTAAAATCTTTATCAATTATTTCACACTGCACCTTGCGCCAGTCTCGTTGTGGATCTTGAACGTCTCGATTTCGGTCGAAGGGGTTTAAGCCCGTTCATTTTGGATTAAGACGTGCTGCACATACTGCCCTATACCAAAAACGCCGCGTGCCATGAATCCGAATACCTTATATTTTGAATGGTTAATTCCTTGCGGCGCGTCAATCAGTATGACCTCCGGATAACGAGAGAAAATGTCGCACATGCTTTGTCTGGAGCGTGAACCATGTGGCAACATTCTGAATAGCACAACATACAATGAGTTTCAATACATATATTACATTTTATTTAAATTCATTACTTATCTTCTATCCGTTTCGTGAAGATGTGTCCTACGTTGCATGACTCTTCTTCGCAAAACTATTTTATCCATCCTCGCAATCTGTCCACCGACGACCTCACTACTCGCTCAAGCATCTTGGGTTTCTTTATTATAATGCTCATGTGGCGGGCGCTTGGTGGGGCGTCGGAGTTTTCAAGAATGTATTTTCGTATACCCTTCTTCTTCACAGCGGATTTGCCCAGTAGATCCACACTTTCCAAAACTTCATGACTCAGCGCCAAGCAGTTGACCGGTTACTGAGCGTACGCAATCTGCGAGAGCCGGTGGTATGCTTCAAGTCGGAATTGGTTATTGCATCAACAAACTTCTCTTCGTTCTATAGCCACTGCACACACATGTCGATCTACATACACCAATAAAAACGGTATCAACCAACACATTTATTTAACAAATTATATACAGACACGTACCAATAATAACATGAACAAGTACCCCTGCTTCATATTTGATGCACCTTACCTCTTACAGCACTCGTTTCCCAAATCCTCGGTACTTGTACTATACAGTGTGTGCATGCAAGAGTGCAGGCGTACACCAACACTCACTCAGAATGATTTTAGCATGCAATTTTGTGACACGAATACGCCTGTTTCGCTCTTCCGCAGATGTTGAATAGCGCAATCAAAAATGCTAGAGCATATATATTAATTTAATTATTTCTATTAACATAAATAAAGTCAATACGACATCGTTTGCACCTGTAATGATAAAACAAAAGTTTTAATATTAGTAACAACATCAATAAAAGCAATTACAACATCTCTTGCACATGATACGATCGTGCTTCATATACAGCCATAAATGCGCTTACATCATCCATACTTGCAAATTCTGCCTCGTCCACCGGAGGGCCATCTGCTGTTTCTTTTTCACCGGCGGTGCCATTTTTCTGCTCTCCCTTCTTGCGGATCCGTTCGCTGCTGTGACCCCTGTCTCCCCTCCTTCTTGTCTTTGTCCTCATAGCTGCTGTCGCTTGAACGGCATGGGTCCTGTCTTCGTTCTCGTAGCCGCTGTCACCGTGTACAGACGTCTTCTTGGGAGAGCGTTTCTGGATGCGTTTTCTTACCATTTCCCGTGTCCAAAATGTTGTTATATAAGCTAAAAATTGTGTGGTGAGGGTATATACTATACACCGTAACGTCCGCCGAATACATTTTCTAGTGCACTTCACGTACTCGACAACAAAAATTCCTGCTTGATCAGATTATGCAGGACATGGTAAAATCGTTTCGCCAATTCGGGGGTTTCTAAGCCAAATTCCGCAATCGAGACGAGCGAAATCATGGCCGCAAGGCACTGCCGTCGATTCTAACCCCTTGTATAAGACCACCGGGCATGAGGGCTGAAATTCCGGCTGGTTTTTAGCCTCCGTAAGCAGTCAGCCATGACATCGAAAAAAAAATGATCCCAACTGAGATACCGGGGATTCTGCTTTACGTGATAGAAGGCTTGTTGGGTACACTCTGCTTCACTTGCGGTAGACGCAACTAATCGTAAATACGCCGCAAGGCAGCAAGGGTTTTTAAGCGCCGCGTCGCGACAAGCGATCAAGAAATCATGGCTATTTCCACCATACGTTAGTACAATGGGTCCCAAAATTTAGACCCTATTTTCATAAATAAATAAAAATATCTTCGCACTTATAATTGAAGCGATTTGGTACCATGTACCCATCGTCAATACGATATACTGTAAAACCTGTATTAGAACCCCACTGGGGTTATCACCATAACCCCACCCAAACGTGGGGTTATATTAGAGGGGGGGGGTCTATTTGAGAAAAAAGTTGCGTTTAAGGAATACGGTAGTACTACTGTAATTAAAGAGGAAAGGTTTAAAAGCTGCAGCGCTCGCTGGGTGTATTTCCTAATGTCCACCCCGCCATATTACGGCTTCGCTCAAGCAAGTGTGTATGTACCGCGAGAAAGTGATCGATCACTATGAGAACCCGCGCAATGTAGGCGTCATGGACAAAAACGCCAAGGACGTGGAAACTGGACTTGTAGGCACCCTTGCCTGTGGAGATGTGATGAAGCTCCAGATTCAAGTTGACGAGAACGGCACTATCGTAAACTCCAAGTTTAAGACTTTTGGCTGTGGATATACCATCGCATCCTCGTCAGTGGCAACTAAATGGCTTCAAGTCAAAAGTGTAGAGGATTGTCTTAAGATAAAAAAACACGGACATAGCATCGCATCTCATGTTACAATCCGTTAAGTTGCACACGAGGATCTGTGGATGATTTAAACCAAGGTATTGGATGCGTCGAGCTATTAGCACACTTGAATTATTCTAGTGTGCGTGACAAGAAGGATAGCACATTTGGGGTCACGTTTCACCCCTTGAAACCATGGGTATTGAGGCAAAAGGTCGCGGGATTGTATGGAACTACGAGACAGCTGAAATCGTGACGGAATTTGACGTGGGTGTGTCTCACATGTTAGACGAAGACGAGGGCACAGAGATGACGGAAGTTCCTGGAGGATTTGCGCTGCCAAAAGGACTGCTGACTCGGTCGCCATCGATGCAAGGGGCGGCAAGTGCTGCTAAAGGCCTTCTGCTGTCTCCTACTGGAGCATCGCTTAGCAAACTTCGACAACGCACAATGTTGCCAATGCTTTTTTATGACCATGAAGCCATCGCGTGTACAACGCAATTATCGGCGTCACGTACGCGCTATGCCGAGTGGCTGATCGTCGTCACACGCACCTGGATTGCCATTTGCGACTTAGATCAAAACGGAGCGGTTAGTAGTGATATAAACCTCACGAAACAATTGATTTTGATGATTCGTGTTGCTCGTTTAATATAAGTACATCATCTGGATCCAGAAGACTTGAATCGTGGTCGTCCAAGTAGTATCGCCATCTTACCAACATGACCTTTGGCTATTGGTTGTCAAGATGGAAAAATTCGCATCTAGAGCCCATGGCAATCAAACATTGTAGGTACCCTTGAACCTCGATTTGGACCATCCTGTTCGTCTTGAGTAGGGATCAGGGGTGTGCGGTATCACGTTTCGGCACCGGTACTATAGTAGCAAATCAGGTACCGGTACCTAAATTTGTTGATATTGATACTATAGTTTCCTACCGATACCTAAAATTAACACGTCGGTACGGTCTACTACCGAAATTAACATGGCCGGTATTGGTATACCAAAATTAGTACCGAAATTGGATTTGGCCGGTATCACATACCGGTACTTGTACCAACATTGGACTGCATACCGGTAATTAGTACCGGTAGTTTGTACCGGGCTTGACTTATATAGTTAATACCCGGTAATTGGATAGACATTTTATCCTCACAAGTAAAGTATGTCAGAAGAGGGTTGCATGCCACCATAGGAAACTATTGCCGTTGTAAGACGACGGACAGATGGTCAGGGAGCATTTGCGCTTTAGTCGTTATCATAGGCTACCACAACTTGTTGTTTATTTTTCTTAACTTCTTCTCACCAACATAAAAGACTGCTTTCATTCACGAAAAAATGCTACATTAACTACCATAATGCTCTCCTACTCCTTCTTTGGGGTCTAGTCATATCGTTAATAGTTTAGCAGAAATTTGCTTACGTTTGGTCATATTTGCTCATGAAAATGTCTCCCCATATATAATTGCTTATAAAACGTATGATAGTGGTGGTGGTGCTGACACTTGTTTGCTCGACATACTCGATAGTAAGCAGATAGAGATACTATTTACTTATCATTACCATCAGTCAATTGTCCACCTCCTTATCTTTTGCTTGAATGTTAAACGATGCATTAACCAGGCTACATAGATGGTGAGTGTAAGAAACATTAATATCATTATCAACTCTACGACTTTTTTTTGGTATGTTGCAATGTCAATACTAGAAATACCGAGACAAAATATTGTCTCTGGATACCGATTTAGTCGGTACTACTGTAATACCGAGATTAGTATGGACGGTAAATACTATCAGTACCGAGTACCTAGATTGGCTCTGACGGTGAATACTATCGATACTCAATACCATAATTTCAGACTTCGGTAGTGATAGATACCAACATTACTCAGGGCGGTATCGGTACGGTACTCTTCATACCTACATTGAAGTTCCCGGTATCGGTATCGGTAGTGTTTAATACCGGTGGTACTACCGGTGGTAATACCCGTACTAACCACTACCGGTAGCAATACCGCACACCCTCAAACCTAAGCCCAACCCGCACCGCATAAACAGCACCCAACCCGCGAGGATTGTGTTGCGGGTTGAGATGAGCCCAATCCGCAGCCCACACACAACCCACAGTAAGGTAAATTGGAATTTTAACTTTAACAACCCACAGTTGGGGGAGTGGCGGTCCGGCGCCCTCTTTGTCACTACAAGAAAAAAGAGTGATGCAACACAGATCGTACTGAAGCAAGGAAGGACAACGTAACTGTGCGAAACATTATAAAAAAGCAAAGACGAAATATTGCCTCTGGAATGGTGTTTACTACAGAGGTCGGTTGAATATGAGCGTGCATTGGCATTTGGTCGACTAACATTTGTAAATTATTCTATGCCGTACGAAGCAGGCGCAATCATCTTGCAGCATAGATATTTTACCAAGAGCTCGCTCCTCCATTACTAAACCTCAGATTGCACAATTAGCTCAATCTATGATAAGTATAACCTTTATATTCTTCAGCCACCCTCGCAGTTTTTTTTTACCTCAAACTTTGAGTAGCTTCCCACGCCACCTCCACCTCGTGTAGGTAAGCCCTCTCACAGTCGAGGAGATAATATCCAACCAAAAGGCGCCGTCCTTCCTTGACCAACAATGTGCAACACCCCGCTAACCCAAACAGCCCGCAACCCAGCCCGCAACTCGCAGGCTGGGCTGCGGGTCGACCTCAACCCGCACCAAACCTCGCGGGTTTGAGCCCTAGTCTTAAATTGACTCCTGTAACGGTTTATATTCGGAATCCCAAGATGAGGTGGAGGAGTTCTTCTGATCCGGGTCGTTCTCTCCACCCTTTGTGATAGCATTGGAGGAGGATTGGTTCCATGATCTGGTACTTTTCCATGAAGCACTCTCGCGTCGATGAAGATATGCTATCGCATGTTCCTGTAGCGAAAGGTGACTTACTGTTTCAGGAGGAAATGGAACACCTCCGTCATTGGGTCAGAATTATTTGTTCAATGTCTCATTGATGTCATAGCGCTTGGTCAGGCCTTGAGGTCGTTAGTGTAGCCCCTCGTAATCCCCTTCCCCATCCTCAGGGTCCCCAGGGGAGTGGGTCTCATATATCGTTTTTTACTTGAAGTATATGAGAGGGTATTGATTTTCTTCCGTCGGATCACAAAGTTTGTCCCCTGCTGCAAATTCCCTGTCATTATCACATCCCCGGAGAGGATTAATGCGGCCGAGGGTTTATCGTCCTTAAATTCTGCTTCAGCGTCGCAGGTGCAGGTACCATTAAACATCTCGACGTCAGGTCCATCTGATTGCTGAATTTCCAAAAGTACGTATACCATTATGGTAGCCTGAATAATGAGCCGCTTAAAAATGAAAAATAACGTGAATCAGCACCCTTTGTTTTCATTTTTAGAGCCACTACTTTTCTATCCAGAACTGTAGGAAGATAGGGTATTCACTGCTCGCCATGAAGCGTTTATTATGGCGATTTCTTGTTTCAGGCCCAAAATTTATGACTGCAGGGGCTTTGCTTTCCGGTGGGAACTTATTACGAAAATGTCCTTATTAAGTAGGCGGACTGGCGTTATAGTTAAATTTTGTATGCTGCAAACGCTGGACCGAGATTACTCAACCGACCAGCCCAACCAAAAACGATAAAGGGCAACTCCAATCTTATACGTAGTCAGGAAATCCAAACAATAATCTTTCACAGTAATCCAAAACTTCGCCTTCCCTTCCAATACAACTTAACTATGTTCTAAAACACGGGTGATTTGAGTGAGTATAGAGTTTTTCAGATGACTCTCTGTCAGGGGGCTTCCGGTGGGTTCTTTCCCCGGGCAAACCAGTATCAACTGGAGGGGACCTTGTTAACCCTCTGCTGCGATCCCATGTCTTAACAAGAGAAACGTATCTGATTTTCTCCTTTAAACTATAGTGTACCTTACAAAAAACAGAGCAACCAGCCTGCCGGACACTTATGTACCTTACCCGAAATGGTGCAGCCAGCCTGCTGGATGCTTTTATGCCGTACTTAAAATAGGACAGCCAACCTAGACGGTCACTCATATCGACCTGGACGGCACCTCACACTTCCTAGGGTGACCCGGTCATCATCTCCAATATCTTTTTCTTGGCCACCCATTTAACTGATGATGCCTCACCTGGCTACCACAGGGATATAACCTCGCTGGGGCCTCACATGTGTCGATTGGTTACTGGCATCCGCTACCGGCCTCCTTCTATACCGATTCCATCCGGCCGAATGATTCCAAGCAACATGACTGACTTGGCCCAACGCACCTGGATCACATATCCTTTGCTTCGTTCTCAATCCACAGGCTGGTAGACACCACGGCCTTACCATACACCTCTCACATACTTCTATCCGGCTCAAGACAGTTATTCCGGCCGGTAATTTGAGCCAATAATAATTGACTCCAGCCATGGGTATTTCACATCCGGCAGTTGATTCCTCTGGGAACCACTCCATCACAGCCGCCCCTGAGTCTTGTCGCCGCCGCAACGGTTGAGACACGATCTCACCCGACATATTCTTCCACTTTCATTTCACACACATGCCTCGATTCGATGAGTTTCCCGTCCACCTTTTTCATTGACTCGGTTGATCTGGTCCACAGGCCAGCCTCAAGGCCCAGTCCGCCCGTCTCCTAACCCCTTTCCGCTGTGTTTCCATTCGTTCTGATTACACCAGTCGATTCATCCAGGTTGATGATAATTCGGACGACAATTCCGACCTCACTTCGTCGTCCGACCGGCTGGAGACCGCGAACGTATCATGTGCCCATTCTGGTATCGCCTCTGACCGACGTCAACACTGCTCTCTGTCTCTTCACGAAGTATATACGGACCGGAACAATCTGTTACAATCCGTCTCCTCCCTTCAAGCTGACATTTTACTCAGCCGAGATGATTGTAGTTCTGCAGCAAAACTTCTCGGTCCTTTATCAGCGGCAAGGTCATATCACACCTCAACTACTGAACTTGAGGAACGACCATCAGGATGATCGGAACGAGATAGCTCAGGTCCGGGCTGTAACAAGCCAGCTAACAGACACTCTCCACCAGGTTACACCGCAGTCTGCTTCCTCCGAAGTAACATAACTTAGGACCGCGGTGGAGGCCTTGACTGCCCATTTGGCAGGTCCAGGTAGGTATGTTCCAGGCCGTCGACCTGGCAAACCGCCGGGCTGATGAGGGCGCTGCTCGAAACCCACTTTCGGTATTTAACGATCTACGCGATTAGATAGCTGTTGTCGAAGACCAACTCGCAAACTTAACGCAGGAGTGTGGCCGTCTTCTTATGCTAGTGGACGTAGTCAATCCTCTTCGGATATCCAACCACGAGTTGATACTCCGCTCCGCATTTCAGCGTAAGTATCCAACCGGTCCCTATCTTGCTTTTCTGCTACTTACTGTTCGCCCTGCCCGTATTTGTCTTGCAGATCGGCAACTTGCGTAAATGAAGGATCTGTCTGCCAGGGCGTCCCAAATAACTTAAGAACTGTCGCACCCTCCAGGGAGGTTTCCCGGGAGTTAACCAAAACACTAAACGAGCGGGATCAGCTGCGAGAGTCTCACACTTAAGCTCTTCATCACTTTTTTTCTCCAGCAGCAGCTCCAGAAATCATCGTCTGGGCAGCAAAGAGTGAGGGCCAAACTTCGGCAAGTTCGATCCTGGCTTGACGAGTCTTGTAACGATCTGGTCCGGGCCGACCATGCCATCGCTGCCTTGCGGGCTAAGGAGGCCCATTCCAGGTCCCTCATCGGTGGGTTCCAAGACCAACTATAAGAGGCCCGGGGCCGGATTGCTTCAGTGATGAAGGCCCCTCCGCGCGTGTTGGAGGCAATCTTGGGCATCTTTCCGCAGGCTCCAAAATTCCCCACCGAGAAACGAAAAAGAAACAGATTGAGCGTCGAGCCAGCTCGATCTTCACATGAAACAAAAAAATAAAGGCCCTTTTTTGTTTCATGTGAGGATCGAACCCACTATCTCAGACTTATCATGTTCGTACTAAACCACTACAACAAAAAAGCATAGGGTCCTTTACTTCGTACTTAAACAATTTCTTTTTTTGTTTCATGTGAGGATCGAGTCCATTATTTCATACTTATCAAGTTCGTAGCTTCAAACACCCAGCACAAAACGGCGGAAACGGGGAAAACTTTCCCCTGCGCCCGTTGACCAACTCTTACGCAGGTGCGGTAAGCCAGGTCAGATAACGACTTGGATTGCCCCGACCCTCCAAAGCAGGCTGCCGCAGATCCTTCTGTCGCAGTTCCACCGCCACCCGCCCCAAAAACGAATTCGCCGTCTAGCTCGACAACTGACCCTCATCCAAATCCAAGGCTGACCGTCCGTCCAGCTCGAAAACCGACCCACCGTCCAAATCTAGGCTGGTCGTCCGTCCAGCTTGCAGACTCTTTCGTCATCAGGCTCGAAGTCTGTTTCACCAAAAATTCGCACAGCGATCTTGACGATGACGAAGTAAAGACAAAGATTATCTTAACCAGCCGTTTTGTTCCGCTCTGTCCCGGCCTCGTGCTGCTGCTCGGGGATCCATATTAAGTTCTGGCAGTGAGGTCAGCTTCCATCTGGCCCTAAGTAAGGCAGGAGTTGGAAGACAGCATTCGATCTCATGTGTCAATAAGTAGGTAGGGGCGATAACTTGGGATAACTTCGTCAACACATGCGAAGACATTTTATTCATGTTGTCCAGGAAGAAAGCCCGGCTACGAAAGAGGAGGGTACTGCAGTTACGGAACTCCATTCGTGGTAACGCACGTAATAGGAAACAATTGATTTTCTCGATTGCAGAAGCAATTTTAAACATTGCTAAGGCAAGGAAACGACGCCGATTACATCATTCAGTACCGGGTCTTTGTTATCTACTCAAACGGACCTAAATAGGGGACAGAGATCAGATAGTGACCCAAATACTGTCTGATTTCGACCAAATTTTCTCTTCTCAGATGTCTTATCCAGATCGTTTTGCGATAACCTGGCCGAAAGTTATGGGACGGGACCATCGGGTAATTCGGGAAGCAGAGATAGATCCGAAAATGAGAGCTTTGTTCCAATTCTTCCTGAGAGAAAAGTTTTAGCTAGGGATAATGTGACTTTGATGGCGACATTGTAGAAAATAAAGTTCTTCATGCAAAAAGGCTTCCGAACAAGAGGAAGGAGTGGTCCCAGTAGTGACCTCTTAGGATTTTGCGGAAGTCTTTAGCCCAGCTTTAACGACTCTTTATAGTGGTTTACTGCATGGAGACAACCAACCAAGATCTTTTTAAGGCGTTGGTTACCCCGCTCCAAAAAAAAAGGGATTCGACAAACGCTTTAGATTGGCGACCTAGCTCCCTTCTCCAAATCACTTATTGTTAAAATATTAGCGACCTGACTACAACAGTCTTAGGAAAGGTAGCGGGGACACCCAACAAGATTTTGTTTCCGGATACAGAATGGACAAAGCAGTAGCTATTATGATGGCTAATTTACATTATGCAGATAGATTCGAACTTACTTGGGGGCGAGCGACCTGAAGGGTGCCCTGGTATTATATTCTTGGGATTGCCAGAGCGTACGACACAGTTGACAGAAAATATTTTTATCATGTACGCTCTTGGTTTGGTTTTGATGCGACATTTATTGACCTCATTCGAAGGTTCCCCGGAGGTACTACAGCGGAATTTCTTAACGAGATCTCGCATCCGCTGTCAGTGACGTCTGTTATCCAACAAGGTGTCCATTAGCCCCTTTATTATTTATTATCGCAGTTGAACCTCTCGTCTTAGCTCTTCTAAAAATTGATTACCTCGACCGAATTCCCGTGGGAAAGGTAAGCAGGGGGTGAGTACAAATTCTCCGCCTTTGCGGATGACTCAACAAAATTCTTCCGGGAGGCGGGGCAAATTGAGTAGGCATTGAAGGTAGTCCACTAGTTTGAGAGAATGGCAGGATTGACGGTGCAACAAAAAAAAAAGAAAAGTAAATTCCTATTCTTGGCACTGACTATCGGTTGTATGGAATGGAAATGAATTCCCGTCCTCATGCCGGGTGATATGGTGCGGTATCTGGGTTATGAGATTGGGCTAGGCAATTTAAGTGAGCGGAATTGAGCTCAATGGATAAGACAATTCAACGACTATTGCGGCGACTTCTAGTACCTCTGATGTGGTATGGGTTATGTTGTTTATAATAACAAAATCAATTACCGGTACAGAGTTGTTGCCAATTTGAGAGCTGAACGGTGTAAGACATATATCACATCAAGTGAAAAGATCAGGTTATTTGTGATTTACAGAGCAATTTCCACTCAATCTCATGAATATTAAAGAATATAAATCATAATTTTTTGCATGCTCGCCATTTAACCATATCAGTACAGGGGATAAATTTAGTGTCCGTCTGGTTGGCCACAAAATCCGCTGGATTTCACTGGATTTGCAAAAAATACACTAGACCACCTAATCAAATAGTACTCTTATGAGTCCCGATTTTGTCGCATAGACCCCACCTACCCAGCACAGGCAGGAAGTGGATCTGGGCTTGCAAGACAAACTTACTACAACAGCGAGTTTAAGACTAATGCTCTCCCCAGGAGGTGACCCTGGTAAAGAAAGGAAATCTCCGGATAAGGCGGCTGAGGCGGGGGACGGAGAAATAATGCCCGCGGAAGGGCAAGTGGGTGTGGCTCAGCAGGTAATTGACGAGATAGTACCTGAGTCGCCTGAAGTAAACGAACTTCAGGAAGACACTGACGGTCACGCATCAAATAAGCAACATGTGAAAGAGGCAGTTATCGATCTTACGGAAGGAAAACCGAGTGCGGTTACTCCGGAGGAGGATGACATGGAAGGAATAGAGGAGCCTCTCGAGCAGGCAAGGAAGAAAGGGGAGGGCGAGGAGCAGTCAGTACCTGGTAAACCTAACTCGCCAGAGGAACTGGCGCTTGTACTTTTTCATACCCTAAACGAAGCAGAACTGTCCAGACCAAGATTACAAAAGTGGTTGGATCTGACTTATCAGCTGTTCCAAGTTTCCTACTACTCCACAAAACGCACGCAAAGAGGTGGCAAGCAAGCCAGTGGACAAAAAATTAAGATGTTGAACCCGGAACTGGAACGTTTGATTTATTTATTCGAGTTATTGGTAGTAAAGCATAAACTTAGCTGGAAAGTTTGGTTCCAAAAGGCGCTGGATGCATGGCAATTAGCGCTTAAACTCAACAAGCCACTCGTCACAATTCTGGCCCGTAAGATAGGTAGTTGTCAAGTGGAAGTAGAGGTAAAAGGACAGAGTGTATTGGAAGGATGGCTCCATAAAGTTACCGGAAAAAAAGTGGAAGCGGTCAAGGTTAAGCCTAGGTACACTGCCTATCTTTTCAACCCTGATGTTTATTCACCAGAGCGAATTGCTACTCTGACTAAAGTATGTGAAAAGGAGTGGAGTGGCAAGGACAAGCAAAAATTTCGAGACGGAAGTCCGGAAGAATGGCAAATCGTTAAGGGTCTGGCAGAGGGAACGATTTTATATCGCACGCTGCCTCAATTCTTGCGTCAAATCATGACATCAAACGATCGTCTACGGCTAATTTTAACGATTAGAGTGAGAGTAGAAGGATGTTTAATTATGGATTTACAGGGTGAAGCAGCGATAAAAAAGGCATTTCAGAGCACGAAGAGCCTGCAGGAAAGCATAGCGACCGCGGCGACAGCACGAGGAATAGCTAATGAGCGACTATGGGAAATGCTTGGTAAGGTCAAATCGATAAGCTACAATCAATCAGACCACTGCCTTCATCTGCACTTCCTAACACGTGAGATAGCAAAAAGATATGATGAGCTGAGTGTTCCATATCACAAACAAATCCACGCGTTGCGAAACTTACATGCGAAAGAGAAGGTCGATGAACCGGTATGGTCCAGACAAGTATCAGGAGTAAGTTCGGGCATGGGCTTTCGTCCGGATTATGCGATCATAATGCGGAATGTCACACGCAACATCGACATAATGCGGCTGCATGGTTTTCTACAATCGGTCATCACAGTAGATTCCGTTTTGAAGAACTGGACTCCGGGGGTCCATTATCTTCAACATCATTAGATTGGGAAATCGTAATTGCAGCTAGCGGATGCCCGAAGAAACTAAAAGATGTCTGGAGAGTGATGTGGTGTGGTCATATCTTGACTTTGGAACACCCAAATACGAGGGGGAAGATACACTGTCTACGCTGTGGGGAAGCTGGACATCAAATAAGGAGTTGTTCAATCGCACAGAAAATATACAGGAAGAGCATTGTCTTACGGTTTCGGTGGAAGAAGCGGAGCTCATCGACACGCCAGAACCAATTTTTGACAGCATGGAGACGTTAATCTAGGAAGTCAAGGAGCATTGTGACGAACAGGATGCGTTGTTAAGATAAAAGAACAGGAGAACCAGTCGGCCAGCATCGTAACGGAACAACAGCCGATACAAAGTGATGCTCAAACGCATCAGGACACAGCACCGGCCCCCACGTCAGCGAAGACCGAACAGGAGGGCCCTTCACCAGCAACGAACCACGAGTCAGCAAAAACAGGAACGGGAGAGAACGACTGGATGGTAGTCACGAAAAGGAGAAATGGGACAGCATCTCGAGCCAGGGTACAGGAAAACAGGAGATGGGACAGGGTATGCAGAACCACCCGTTAGCAACGAAGGCAACGGCAGAGGCACAACCTAACGGCAAGAGTACGCTGAGGGAGGCAGTCACAAAAGTGGATAGTGCAGTAGGACCGAACGACAAAAAAATAAAAACTGAACCGGAACCGGAACCGAAACCGGTAAAAACCAAAAGTTTGTCCGGACCCAAGGATAAAAAGCGCGGCACAGTGGGAGCGCAACGACGACAACAGGATAACTCAGACGTGTTAATTGTAGAGGCACGAGTGAAGGCGGAATTAGGGACGTACAGTATGACACGGAACGACCGAACAACCATTTACGTGGGAAGCAGAACCAGAGGAAACGGTACAGCAAGGAAACTTAAACGATGCGCTACTGGCGATGGGGCTGCAACAAGTGCGGACCCCAGCGACCGGGAATTGTCAAGCTTATAGTGTCGTGCAGGCACTTTTTAACTCCTCACTAGAAGACAGCCCCAACATCCTAGAACAGGCTACGGCGTGTCTAAAAAAGGAGGGGCAGCGAGGGGAATGTCGGACTTTAAGGCGAAGTTCCCGGCCGGGGTACGCAAACAGACGTTACGCAGCCTGGGCAGGGGATACGAAAAAATGGCGGCTAAACATTCCGAATTGGAATTCAAGCAGTATCTGCAGGATTACGGCAACAGTCCGTCTGAGTTAGATGCGACGGTAAGTAGTCAGAATTGGGGGAGTAACGACACTCTAATTTGTTTAGGCACGCTCCTACAAAGACACATATTTGTGATAAGCATGGATGTGGTAAGCGGGAAGCCAGGGGTTATTCACTTCTCGCCAGAAATCAGGGTGCAACAACGGTGTAAATTTGCCACGTGTGGAGAATTTCCCATCTCTTTAGGGCAATGCATCAAGGAAGTGATCAAGATGAAAAACGCGGTTAAGGAAGGCAAAGGTAAGTTACCCCTGGTACTACATTTCGAGAACATTCACTATCAGGCCTATGTACACGGCTGGAGGTCGACAGAAGGAATGACTACGGTAGTACCAGTACAGCAGGACGTTGTGATGTCTGACTCAGTTGGAGGAGGAGGATCGAATAAGCGGACGCGAGGAGAGGTAGGATCGACCGAACCAGGGGGACAATTGGTAAGTGTCCCCATGGACTGGTCGCCAGGGAATTTGATTCGTGCGCAAGTTGAACAGTTACTAAGGGAAGAGGATGCACGGCATCACGGCTTACTAAAGTTTCTGGTGGAAACAGCCATGTATCTGCCGGAGCATAGACAAGCGGAGCTATTACAAGCAGACATTGAGGAAGAGTCGGTATGCCAAATACTGGCAAAAAGATACAATATCTCAGCGGGGATATTAAGGGAGTGGCACAACACCACACATGGAACGTTAGCGTTGACAGACCAGCCGGATCAAGGACAGGGGGAGGAGTCAAAGGTCTCAGTGAGGGCACAGTCGGAAGACACCAAGGATAGCAAGCAGATCACAGA
>MIQA02023289.1:0-69363 GCA_001887855.2 Sclerospora graminicola
ATACACCCTTCATTATTATTGGTTTAGCTGGCCGATTGATTATTCTCGGTCCAGCCGGCACTATACAAAGTTCAAGTATATTGCCCGACGAGCTCCCCGGTGACGATTCCCGCCCAGGAGCTACCCCTAGTCCTAACCCTCATCTCCCTATTCGACGGATTTACACTTTTCGCCCTAGGGTCCACCAAGAGAGCAAAACCAGCCAGTACTGACGGGTACACAAGGTGAGCTTTCAACATGCAACATCCGAGTAGTCACGATCAAGCGGATGGAAGTGACCGATCCAGCCGGCCGGATGCCGGATCGGATCATGACTCGGATGGACGGAGTACCCCCTCCGACAGTCAGTCGTCTGGGCCCCCCGCGGGTGTTCGCGTCTCAGGAAAAATTTCTGAGAGCGACTACACCACAACGAGGAGCTCCCTGGGGACAACAAGGGCAAGCCAAGTGAGAAGGAACTCCGCAAGAAATTCCTTCTTTGATGCAGGTAAAATGGATAAACTCCATTTTTCCTGAGCGTGAGTGCTTTAAAAGCGCTCATGATCTACGTGAGATCGCTTCACGTAATCGTCGGGACCTTTGTTTTAGTTCTCAACACAAGGCATTCCAACTTTGCGTCAGGGCGTCTTTATCGTCCCTGTTCTTGCGCGACCCTTTCCGGTTTGTATAGTAACGATCCTGATAGAAAAGGTCGATAAAGTACCGACGTCTATCGTAGGTACTTCGATCAAAGTTGTGATTGCGAAGACCTTCGCAATCATCAAGCGCGTTGATGTTAAACAACGGGTATTGACAATCGCGCTTGGTGTGCCCGTCACTTTCGGGCACGAACGTCCATGGCTGGGTCCAAAAGCCCACTTTGTACGGAACATGTGGTTCGTACGACATGACGAATCAGAAGCAGCGTAAGCCGCTTCTGCACGTTGTTTCTTGACAGGTGGAGCACCACCCTGCCATCCCAAAGTCGTCGTCACGACAGGCGAGTGACGAGGACCAGGAGGAGCTCTACGCTCCTCATGCCACCGTATGATGGAATTGTCGCTGTCGTAATCGACAGCGTCAGAATCCACCTCGCCATCACTTAAAGGCGAAGGAATTCTAGCGAACGTACGTTCGCTAGATTCATTGTGGAGGACGGTGACGTCCTCACCCTCTTCTTCGGAGCCAGATGACTCTCCGAAGACAGATAAACACTTCTTCGCCACCCGCCCGACGGCAGGTGAAAGCGCAAAAGATGTCGCACTAGCGACATCTTCTCGTCCTCTTTTAGACACTTTTTCTGCATCGTCTACTACGAGAGTCAATGGGTCTCTCGGCTTATTCTTCAACGCTACATTAGTAGCGCCGACATGCGATGTTGGCACCTCTGCACGTGATGCAGAGGTGGAGGCTGCGTTAGCAGTATTGGTAGCGCCCTTAAGAGCGCCGCCGCGTTTCTCGACCATTTGATTTATTACGGTCGTTAGTGGGTTCTAACAGAATATCGTTATGACCAACAAGTGCCACCATTCGATTGGCCAATATTACGTCATATTATTGGCCAACCACCTTGCGTGGGGGGGGTGATGTAATGGGGTGCCATTACATAAGTGATGTTTAAGTTGAAATATCACAGTTCAATTTCAGACTTACTGTCTGAAATGCGAATATTGGATTATAAGTTGTAATTAATCCACCCTGATAACAGATTCTGATATATAATTATCGAATCTAACAAGAGATCTAATAGTAAGGATATTATGAGATCAGTTTTACATTACATGTTACTATGATTAGTCTAGATCTAATTATACTAGTTAGCTCTTAACCACTCATAAATATATTCACTCTTAAACTTACCTTCTTCTAGACACGTGGGTTAGTTATATATTAATATATATAACTAAAGGATTATTTGATTAATTAAATAGCCCACTCTAAAGTTTATCTTACTTAAACTATAAAGAACCAAATTACATTTGGTTCTAACCAATTGCACGCTTCCTCACTTGCAATTTAATAGTGTGTACCTGTAACAGCTAGTCTGTTAGATCATCTCCAGTCGGTGTGCTATTGCTAATTTATTCATAAAAAACGGTAATTTATCCAATAGCGCACTTCTGCTAGCCAGTCGTTGCGCTATTGCCATTCTAAGCCAAAAATACGCCGGCCTGTGCTATTCGGAGTCAAATAGAACAGTAGATCTATTCGTGTATCGTATATTTCAATACAAAATTTAAGTTATCTGCATGACGTCGGACTAAGACATTGTGCACTAGGGTTACGCAGCTAAACGCCGTTGAATATTTTCGCTAACTTGACAATGCTACTACGTCAGTCAAATGTGGTGCTTTCAACCAGTAAGTGCCAATTGTTAAGGGAAGAACGAATTGGCATTTTATTATTCTATATTGAAAAGACGTTAATTAATTATGATCTGAAGAACGTGTTACATGGTTTACAAAACGCCATGTATTCTTATAATTTGAAACGTCCGAGATGTAGTATGGTTGCTGCTGGTTTCTCTTTAGCTTCAATTGGTATGGTGACTCAGTTCAAACGTAACCGATTTGGCATACAAAAATATCCTTGTTGTACGTAAGTGAAAGCGGTAATTGATTCAAAGGTCGTCAAGTGTCAGCTCACCACATTGTTAAAATATCATCCAGTGGAAAGAAACTACATGAATATAACCTAGCTCAAAGCGAACACCATAACGTGTCTTGACTATTGCGCTGCTAGTTGTGCCCTCTTTATCAGATTTTGAATGTGTCGAAGCGGTGATTGCAGTGAGTTTATGTTGCAGATGGGGCTCTTACCTGGCTTACAGTAAATAATGTATTAGATCAGCATACGATTACTGGGGCAGAACTCTGTTGCAGTATTGCTATTCTAAATTGACCAAATCATCAATCGGATAGCTTTCCAAATAGAATAGAATAAATAGACTGCGATTGAACTCAATACCATATTGATACAGCATTACTCAGCAGCGGTATCGGTACGGTACTCTTCATACCTACATTGAAGTTCCCGGTATCGGTATCGGTAGTGTATAATACCGGTGGTACTACCGGTACTATCCACTACCGGTACCAATACCGCACACCCCTATTTTATTTACAGTTAAAACTGAACTCACTCATGAGGCTCGTGCTGCTCAGCGTGTCTCTCCTGGTTGGGATAACTACTGCCGCCTCGGCTTCGTTGGACTTCAACTGGACAGAAGTTGGTCATTCACCCAAGGAAATGAATACTCGTCCGAGATCGCCTTCTCCGAAAGACGAAAACCGCATGTTTTCGTTTTCTCGTTTTAAGAGCAAAGGAAAGGTTCCCGACGGTATGAAGGCTCCCGACGGTATCAAGGTTTTTCTTAGCGGTATTAAGGTTCCCGACGGTATTGATCCGAACACGCACGTCGGGTTTGCAATGGTGTATGCTTTAAACCTTGACAAAAAGTCGATTGAAGTCGACAATGTTGTCAACAAGGACGCGGTGCTAAGTTTATTCAAAGACGAAGTGTTTCTCTATTGGATTCGTAGAATCGATAACAAAGCGGGATTGAGTGAGTTTGACCGTGACGAATTAATTCACACGGGACTATTTGACATTGCGAAACGACAAGATGAAAAAGCAGGCAGCGTGATTGCGTTGGCAAGAGTGGCAGAGATGATTAATGTAGCGAAACAATCGCCTGAAGAAAAAACGCAAAAACTTGCCGAGAGACTAGAACAAATCCAGTTCCGTATATGGAGATCAGAATATAAAGACGAGAAAATTAGAAATGGTCTGGAAGTAATAAAAGCGGAAGCCAGGAGGCTTTATAAGACGCGTTACCAGAATCCTGCAGGAGACCTTGGGCCGAGCGATAAAGTGAATAAACTCGCAGATGGTCAAAAGAGCGACAAGAAGACGTCTGATATGATGCGTAACAAGGAACCTGCACCAGAGTCGGCACCAGAGTGGAAATATGAATTGTACGTGCGATACCAAAGGTTTCTTGATCAATTCAGGTCCATATATAATCAAGGGGTATTTTAACCTTGTCGTGTGGTGCAATGGACACCGCAATTGCATTAAGATGATTGATTCTCTGTGGAAATTGCACCTGAGTATCCAGACAAGAAGCAAACGTCCGACAGCCACTCGACTTTATTATGTCGATGCGATTCGTTGGAACCTTCTCTTTTCTCCTTTATCTTGTCACTGTTGGGGGTCGTTTACTTGCCGTCTTTCGGTTCTTTTCTTCTTCGTTTAGAGCCTTCGTGGGGCCAGTTTTTCTGTCGTCTGGACTTTGTTTCCTCATTTTCTTATCTTCTTTACGCACCAACCTTTTCCTGCCACTTGCTTCTCCTTCTGTCGCAATGAATTCAAGCTCCTTTTCATCGCTTAAACGCACCCGGTCAAGCCACGTATTGAGATTTTCCATCTCCAAGCTCCTCGTCCGTCGTTCTGGCATGTCAAACTCCAATTGAATGACATTTTCCTTGCGCCATCGTATACTCCGTGGTTCCTTCACTCGTTGACGTCGTGTATACTCACTTTCACTCCATCGCGTATCCGATCGCATAACTGGCCGTTTCATCTCTAAACTCCTTGTCTCTAACTTGATGACCCTCCACGTTTCGTTTTCTTTTTCATAAACGGTTCGTTTCTCTAACCGCCGGGTGTCTTCCAGTGGCACAAAGTGTGTCAAAAGCAGGTGCTTGAGTTTCAATTGCCGTGTCAATAATCGTACCGTATCGAGCAATTGTTCCTTTTCCACTTGGCACGTGGCCCGGACTTCGTCCAATTCCAGCGTAACGGCCTTATATTTTGTCCACAGCGTTTTCAATTTCTTTGTCTTGTCGTCCACGACTTCTTGCAACGTCGTTGCTTGTTCGTCTAACACCACTTTGGAATCGGCTTTTTCCGCTAATTCCGTCGCCAATTGCCGCTCGTGCTGCTTTTGAACTTCAACACTGGCTTGGATTGCTTTCAATTCACGTTCGTGCGTCGCCGTTTGATGTTCGAGGGCGGCCAACTTTTTTGTCATGTCTTCTTTTGCTTGCGCCAGCGCGTGTTTCGTCTTGGCTTGAGCTTCTAACGCCCGTTCGAGCTCCTCACGCTCTTCTTCCGTCCGTGATTGGGCCGCCAACAACGCTTTCATTTCCAATTGGGCCTGGGATTTCAACGCTTGTTGTTCCAATTGTGCTTGAGTTTCGAAATTGCGAACTTCACTTTCCCGCACCCCTTGAAACTGGACAATGGTTTTCTCGACAATCCGTTCAATCACTTGCACGTCGCTTTGCTCTTCGCTTGTTTCGAACCCTTGACTCCGCTTTTCTTGATCCGCTAACGCTGCTTTAAGGTGTTGAATCTGTTCTTGATAAGCTCGAATCGTGGCATCTTTGGGATCTTGATTGAGTTTCGGCTTGTTTTGAATACTTTTCGCTCGATTCGCATAGCGTAAAGTCGAGAGCGTTTCGTGGTAATTGGAATCCGCGGGGCCACAATTGGCAATCATAACGGTCTTGGCATTGCCACCAAGAGAATCTTGAAGTAACCGAGTGAGTTTCGAATCCCGATAGGGAATATGCTGAGCTTTTGGATCGACCAAAGCGGAAATGACATTGCCTAACGCCGAGAGACTGAGATTAATCTTGGTCGCTTCTTTCATTCGGTCCCCTGTCGCTCCTGTTTTCGCTTGCCGTTCACTGCCCGCGAGATCGACGAGATGAAGCTTCCCGACCGAAATGGGCGAGGCAGTTTTAGTGTCGGGTACGGTACTGCGACGTACCGTAATCGTAAACATTGAGTGTGATCGGGACGACGTTTGATTCATGAGGGTTGCACCCACACTGCGATTGCGTTTGCCTTGTTCCATGACGGTATTGAGTTCGACCGCCGAGGTGACGGGTCGTTGAGTTAAATCTTTGACATAGACACCGAGATCGAGCGACTCTTTGAGTTCTAACCGCGAACTCTTTGGCTCCGAAGAGAGTAAATCGCGAATTTCTTCATTATAAATTTCTAAATAAGAGGCATAAACTAGATACTCAGTTTTTTGAGTTTCTTCTTCCGTTTTTAACCGAGTAAAAATATGAGTAAACGCCGTGGGCATGATGCCGGGCGTATCTTCCGAGGCGCCTTCCATTGTATGCGACTTGCCAGCTCCTGTCTGTCCATAAGCAAAGATGGTCCCATTGAATCCATTGACGACCGACTCGACAACGTCATTGGCCGAGTGAGTATAGACTTGGGCTTGGGAACTTTCCGGGGGAAAAGCCGCGTCAAAGGTGAATTTCTTGGGCGGATCGCGAGCAGTGGCGTCCGGATTGGAGAGGGAGATTTCATTGAGTGAAGAAGAGGCGTGGACGATGTAGGTACGCCCATCTTGAAGCTCTTTAGGACTTAGAGGACGAATCCGAACGCAGACACGGACACTTTCACTCTTGCTTGACATGGAGGAGGGAGAATAAATGAGTGAGTGAGTAAAGAGGCGCGGTGAAACGGATCTTGGTTTGTATTGTATACTTTGCGGATGAAACGTCGGATCAAAACTTATTCCATTAATTAAACATAAGTAGGTCTTTAGACACGAAGTGGTTCGATTCGCCAAAAGTTGACGTCATTATACGCTTCATCGGTAACATGTGGGGTGGCGATTTTAGATAACCCGGTTTCGGATACGAACTGGTCTTCCTGTGACGAAGAAGCACGCAACGTTGTGCTACAGGAACTACGGCCACTCTCGTGGTCTCTACACGATGTTACTTGCGCCGTTGAAGAGTTAAGAGGCGGGAACATTCGGTCCATTCGATCTAGTAGACTCGTGTACGACTCGTGGAAGCACGTCATGGATTGATGACGTAAACTCCCATCGATTGGGTCGACCTGAAACACTTTTCCGGAAAAAACACCGACTTTTGTAAATGCAAAATTATCCGCCTCGGTTGTGCTAAAAGCCGCGTAAAACGGGTTCACACAACGTGGAAAGAGCGAGCGCAAGGCATCAAGCGCCGCGACATTGACTTCGTGGGCCTCAGAAGGAAGGTCAGGGCTCAGAAGCCGATCTGAGGAGAGCAAGACGGGACCCAGTGGCAACGAAACGTCTCCTTTCTCTCTAACGTGACGACAAAGTCGTGATTGGAGTATATTTGCTTGTGAAAGGTCGTGGCCTGTCACATAGACAATGTGATAGCCATTATGAACCAGTTTAGAGTAAAACTCGAGTGCCCCTAAATGGATGGCACCCGGATCTCTTCGCTTAAACACTCCTCCGGTCGCGCCACAACTTGCAATGGCTCCATCCATTTGCGCAATCACCACTTTGGCATGGACTGGCCAGACGTACAGTGTTGTCGTTACACGAGCGACTGGTTCGGCTGTATCGTGAGCTTGCAATATAAAGACGAGCTCATTCGCGCCGATTTGTAGATCCATGGCCACTAATTCTTCGTGAGAGGGTTGAAACCTCTTTTTGTCATATAATTCACTCCGAAGACTCGCCGTGTCTTCGGTTACTCCTCCGTCCTCACTGGAACCCCACAAATGCGTTGACTTGTCTTCATTATGCGAGGTGCAAAGTGGTAAATGGGGAGAATAGGGAAATATCACTCGAGAGAGGAGATACGCTTGCATCTCGGCAGTATATGACGTAATCTTGCCATGGACGAAAAAGCGTAAATTGGGATTCGCCAACAGGCTTGCGGAATGGAGGCAAAAAGTGTCAAATGAGACAAGATGATTGGCAAAAATACGATCCATCTCGTCATTTGTCTGGGAATCATCTAGTAAATGCCCACATAGTGACATGAACGGATGGTCATAATACTCAACATTTTCTCCATCGGACTCCACTGTCACATCGAGATCCACGGCATCGAAATACATTGAACCATTTTTCACTATCTGCGGCAACTTAGAATCATCATGCGGAGACGAGAAAGCAGGGGATTGCCAGGTTAAATGGCGCTGTGATGGTTCTTCTTCGTCGCTACGTTCCGATTTATTATTATCGTCTGTGACTAACGAGCGGCGGTGGATTAAATCGTCTTCATCTCCAATGCTACTTGGAGGACTGGGGGATGACGATGTTGCGTAATCTTGCTGGTGAACAAAATACGCTTTACCGGTACTATCCAGCTATAATCATGACATAAGAAATGCATGTTAGAAAGAGACCAACACTCCGTCAACAGTTTACGGAATAGTTTCTTTACCTTCATACGGACGCTGGGAATGACGTGACCATTGACTTGAAGCACTACCTGCTGCTTTTCCTCCTGTTTGAGTTTGCCAAAGTGTACGTGAAAGGGTGAGCACTGCAGTGAGCCATCTGGCTGCTGGACAGCCACCACATCGATGGCACCCGAACCCGAGTCTTGATGGAAAACGTTGCTCACGTAATCTTTTACGGAATAGATGACGTTCATCTTTTTGCCGGGTTAATTATAGCGAGTGAACAAGACGGCAGGATGTGAAATGGAAAATAGCAAAAGGTTCCACAAAATATATAAACTGTGGGTGTTCTTTGAAACTTGATATGGGTCGGTTTTGGTTGGAAGACGTTAGAGAAACTTAGAGACTGGTGCCGACAGTAACCGAACGTCAAAAGTGTCAGGACGTAGAGTGAGCGTGTGTCTTGTTGAAGGCTAAAGTGTTTGTGTCTGTAAAGTTTATTATCGAGGCAGACAATTGGTGCAAAGAACATGCAACTATCGCATGCATGAAGAGAATTTTAGCCTAACCAGATGGGTCACCAAAATTCAACACCGATGTCACCGCCCGTGATAGAAAAATTTAGCAAACTCAAGGTAAGGATAACCTTTTCAGAACGTTAAAACGACGTCATTTTCTCAGGTTAGATTTATCTAAACTTACGCGCTAGGGTTCTCCAAGTATCCGGAGATAAAATTGCCTTTTCTGTTCGAAAGACCAGCAGTGTGTGTGTGTATTTCATCAATGAGCAAGACTCGATGACACGATGCAAAGGATGAAAGAAAAGAAAGCGGTGGTTTAGAAATCTACATGGAGACAGTGAAAATTACAGTACCGTACACATACACGTTACAAGTATCTGCCTATCTGTTTAACAGACTGGACCGTTTCGTGCGCGTCGTCCGCTCACACCTCGTAATGTCATCCATACAGGACAAGATCGCCATTGTCGACTCGCCAACGCACGCACGCATCGTATGGCACCTTTTGACAGACAAGTCGTAGCGTCTTGTTGTTGTTATCTCCCTGCTCTCGTTTCTAAAAAACATCGACCGTCAACAAACAGAATGTTTATAGAAATGTCTAACCGACATGTTTAATTCAATTGTTTAATTTCAATTCTTTGCGTAAACTCGATCATAAAGGAGTAACCTCAGGTAACCCCCGCTGCTCTTCTTCAAACTCGAGCATGCTCTGGGACCTCGTTTCCCTCACGCTCTTTGCGTGATTATACGATCGTTTAATAAGTGTTATGTCTGGCGGGACGTACGATCCCGCCTCTGCGACGACTTTAGGTGATACGTACGGCACAAACTCAAAGCGAGACGCATGTTCCCGAAGACTCACGTCCAGTAACAAGCCGTCGTCTCGTATGCCAATATATCGTCGATGTTGGTTCATACTATTCAAATGGCCCGCCGACGAGTACTCCCATCGCATGCCCGAGGTCCCACGCAAACACGTGCCTTTCTTCATGCGCAAGTCCCGAAAACACGAAAACGTCGAGCGGCTAAACATGTAGCGACCCGATTCTTCATGAAAAAAGGCCACTTTGACGCAATTATATTGCTTGGAGTAACATTCGAGTCGGAATGCCGTGCGTCCACATGTTTCGGGATCCTCGCCCTGCGGGACAACGGCAAGATGCAGCCCGTCGTCCAGAATGCGCACGTACTTGGTCCCATCCACACGCAGATACACTTTGGATCCGGACAACTTGAGCACATTTTTGACCACTGTGCGGGATACTTGTTTAATTTCGTCAATTTCGCGCTCTAACGCGTCAATTTCTTCTTTTGCGAGCCGATTTTCAAACGGAACGCGACCATGCACCTTGGTCAGGATCTGCTTGGACCATTGCTGCCCAGTCTTGCACCAATGGGCCGCATGTTCACAATTCTGAGTAAAGATATTGAAGTCGCCCTTCCCCAGTCCTAATAAAAACTTGCAGCGTGCTAGTACTAACTTCAGGCAAATCCGACTTGCCGCGATGTACTTCACCCCATTTAGAGAGAAAATCGCGAAATGCTGACGTGTGGTACTCGACGAGCCGTAGATCACGTAAACTCCGATTATAGAGAAATTCTTCAAGTGTCGAAATACGAAAACACGAATCGGCTTGCGCTTCTTTAAACCCTTGTAACGGACTCCAGACATGACACACGCGAATTGTCTCGAACTCGTCACCTGATGCCCAGACAATGCCATGATGCTGGTACGAAAATGGCCATCGACTGTAGTCCCAGATGCAAATGTGATCACCAGGTCGCAGCGACGAGATGCGCTGGACGCGCGTGTACACGCCGCCCATGGTGAAATAATCGTGACCGTGAGATTTTATCCTGCTGCGATACGTCGGAAGGTCAGAGTAACTAGTTACGTAGAGGAACAGTATACCACCTGTCGCAGACACAACAAGGAAGTTTAAGTGAAATTAAAACACCCACTCGGTTTATTAAAAAAAATAGATTTCGAACATAGGTTTGTTAGTACACTGTTTTCGATAGAACAGTTGGACACTGTAGTGTACTGCTAGCCATCAAAGATGAACCGCTACAAACAAGGCGAGCCGACGACAGATAATGGACAGGCAGGCTACTTCAAGACATAAATAATCGAGTTACCTAAAAGTAACGTGAACTTCCGTATTGTCTAACCGTTAAAAGAAGGTGGATGCTGACTCAACATTCGTGAGGGTATTGAACTTTCCACCTCGGAAATATCCACTGGATCCATAGCTTAAAATTGAGCGTGGGCATCCAACTTGATGCCTCGAACTCCCGCCACATGGCAATCATTTATAGAGAATACCTTAATTCCAATCGAAAATCAGCCAACGCAGAGCTAGACAAGCTTGATGGCTATCGCCCTGGCAGGCTAGATCAGAATAACGAGACACGATTTGCTGGACACAGCCGCTGGGGTTATCCCTTCATATTGACCAATCCGAGCAGTTTTGATTGATTCGCAATAATAGCCAATCATCTCTCGCGCTCAATCTCCAGACACTTCTTCGGTCCTTCTTCATATGGACTCGATGAGCGGTGGCAGCGCTGCGATTGGTGGCGATTGTTTGGGCGAGAGAGACGTCGTAGAGGACGTGGGCGAGGATTTTTTCCAATACTCGGCTGCCTCGTAGTCCCGCATACTTTGCGACGTCGTGCATTGGACGCTTTTGTCGTGATTATACGTGCGGGTAACCTGGTGAATATCCGGCGGGGTATACGCTTCCACCGGCGCGTCGCACGCGACAAACTCAACGCGCGTCGCGTCGCCCCGCATACTCACATCCAGTAGCAAGCCATCGTCTCGTGTCCCAACGTATCGGCGATGCTGATTCATACTCCGGAGGTAGCCAAGCGTCGAGTATTCCCATGTGAAGCCTGCCTTTCCACGCACTCTAATGGCTGTTTTCATGCGTAAGTCTCGAAAACAACTAAACGTCGAGCGACTAAACATATAACAGCCCGATTCTTCATGAAAAAAACGCACACGAATGCTATTGTACCCTCTTGCATAACACTCGAGACGAAAGGCCGTCCGTTCTTCTTCCTTTCCATCTTGTCCTCCTCAATCCCAACCTTTCCATCTGCCTTTACATGGACATATTGATTCCCTTTGACCCGAAGAAAGACCTTGGAGCCCGATAGTTTGAGCAAATTGTTGACAATGGAGCGCGAAATGCCTTTAATCTCTTCAATTTCGTGCACGAGCGCGTCCACGTCTTCTTTGGCCAATCGTTTCTCAAATGGCACGCGTCCTTTGACTTTCGTAAGTGTTTGTTTGCACCATTGCTCGCCCGTCATGCACCAATGCGCGGCATGCTCGCAATTCTGTGTAAAGATATTGAAATCACCTCGGCCCAAGCCTAAGAGGAATTTACAGCGCGCGAGCACTACTTCTGGTAAATCAGCCTTGCTTAAATGCACTTCCCCCCATCGCGACAAGATTTCTCGTAGTCCAGACGTGTGATACTCCACGAGCCGCAAATGCTTTTGCTTTCGATTATATAAAAAGTCTTCGAGCGTTGAAATCCGAAAGCACGAGTCCGCTTGCGCTGCTTGAAAGCCTTCGAGGGGACTCCAGACGTGGCACACACGAATGTCCCCAGCCGTCGCCCCGGAAGCCCACACGATGCCATGATGCTGATACGAAAGAGGCCAGCGACTGTAATCCCAGATACACACGTGGTCTCCAGGACGCAAAGACGCAACGTTCTGGACGCGCGTATAGACACCTCCCATACGTGATGATAGGTAGAGATTCTTGTGTGTTTGATTACAGACTTTGAGATTGATCGAGAACGAGGAATCGCGAGAAATTGCGTGACTGATGGCCGAGCGACATTCAAGGGGATGGGCTGCGTGGTCTGACTTGTCGTGGAACTTGAACCTGAAATGCCATAAACCTACCATTTAGCATTGAAACGATAGACGATTCGTAGCTCAAAACACCTGCGATCGAGAAAAACCTTTGATACAAGATATTGTATTATAAATAAGGCTCAATGCTGCTTCTCGTCCTCAAACACGACATAAAATGCAAAATTAGCATGTCTCAGCTTTAGCACTAAGATTTAATTTTATTTTTCCAGGTTAAATTTACTCAAAATCCATAATTGTATTGGCATCATCACAGCGCACACAGACCACATGCTGTTGGTTCACGTTGTCTTCATTCAACTTACACCGTCTCGGTTGACCGAGCCTTCGACTCGTGAGCCTCTCTCACTGGAAAGATGATGTGGTAAAATCCCATCCATTTAACTTGGTAATAAAGCTACAACATGTGATTTGATCAAGTAGTGACATCGCTTGATTACACGGAAATACAAGTGATAATTTTGACCTTGTTATTGCCTCCACTGCAATGATGCTGTAAGCGTGTTAAAATTATTGTAGATTCCGTTCAAATTTGCCGATCCAGTTACAACATCAGTATCATTGTCACTGCACATGTGGTTGGCGGAAAATCCGACAGCCAATGATCCAAGCAGAACCGTGCGCAGTTTTTTATGAAGTGGAATGCATGCATGAAGATCATTTGACGATGACGTGGCAAAGCAGGATAGACTACCTTAACTTTTAATGGTAGACGTAGTATTCTCTATATATGAACCCATGGATGAGGTGCATGCCTAATGTTGTAGCTTACGCTGTCCTAACTTGGTTGCTCTTTTGGAAATGCAACTGTCCCGAGCGGAAGTGCCAGCAGAATGTGTGTTTTCATAGATTATCGAGACCATCGTTCGCCCATCTAATTGTGTTAATGAGTTTTGCGATGTCTACCAAACGGAGGAATTCTCCCCCTTAGTGCACCGATTAATGTAGTGCTTGTTTAGTGCAGGATACAATACGCCGAGTTTGTTGCTATTGAATCGATCGCTGAAATCTGGGGCTGAAGGTACTTTGTATGTGACTTGCAAGTCATGCGTCGGAGCGCTTGCACTCGTCTCGGCAATGTGTGTGTTCTTCGGCTCACAACGACCGTATCCTTGAGTTTTTTTCAACTTCGCTACCCGTTTTTACTTCAGTTTGCTGGTCGTTCGAAATCTGTTTTTTTAATATTACACGTAAATAGCTGATTTCATGGGTATTTTCTCCTTCGATCTGTTTTTTGCAAGAGCTGCAGCTTTGGTTTCTTCTTCGTCTAACGTCCAGGGACATTGTTATCTTGACCTGTTGACTAGTACTGGATTTTTCCTCGCAGCTTGAATGCTTTCGATGCTCACCTTGAGTTCTTGCGCCACAACTCGTTCTACAACGCATATACCGTTTGGCTCTTCTTCTTCTGCGCTCTTTAAACTTCTTGCGACCTTCTTATTCGCTTCTTCGTCCAGTGTCTCAATCTGGTTCATATGTCGGGTAACTGTAACCACTCGACTCTTTGACAGCAAAAATGTAAAACCTGTGGTCGTCGCCTTTTCTGCGCCCTTGCCAACGATTGCTTTCGTGGAATCTCTCCACACCATACACGGATATCCAAGCAAAACGATGTCACAAACCCGTTGTCGGTTTCCCAGTCAGCATCTGAATCGGCGGTGCCCTTCCAGGATTTGATCTGGTACGGCTGCGGTGCCTGACCAAAAAGTCAAGGAAGGGTACTCCAGAACCGAATATCATGCACCAAATGACACGGCTTACCAGCTAGCTACCCGCGTCCTGTTTGCAAGTCTCAAAGACATCGTGACAAAACACAAATATGTATAACGTGACCAATACGTGCCTTTGTCAATTATTTTCATTAGCAAAATTAAAAGGCAGCAAACTACGTGACACATTGATGGGTTACTTTGAACGTCGTAACTCGATACTATGTTGTCACTTTACAATATTAGATTGCAAGTCAGTTCACGTGGTTCAAAAACAATAAGTAGCGGAGGAACACTTTCCCGAGGTTGTTCCTAAGCAGCCTCCATGCGACATGGTGTAATTTGAAGATTCTACTCCACTCACGGAACTGGACTACTTCCAGTTTGTTGGCGAGTTCTTCCGTTCTTTTTGCGCGCGATTGTCGCGCTATATCAATTATCGCTGCCATTCTATTAATCTCCCAAGGCTGATTATCAGCCAATTTGCCTTCAGCGACTGCATATATTCCGTCGTAAATGAGTTTGTCACGTTTTAACGGATGCATCGGATCGTTAAGGCATCCTTCAATCCAATTTGTAAACTTGTCGTTGTTAAATAACGTTTTGACCGCTTCCTTGTTGATATTACCGTCAATACCACCAGCAGTCGCCGATTCGTGATTTTTTAACGCATTCAGCAGCGTTTGGACTCGATCTCGCCGTAATTCATAATCTCTAAACGAATAGACGGTCCTGCTGCTCCACCTAAAAGAACTCGCACGGTCCTCGTCTTCATTTTTGTCCGAAGGATGCGCTTTCAGACGTCTATTCACGTCCTTAAGTGATTCATGAGATTGCGACAGGTTGAGCTCCATTGAAGCCCAAGCGGCATCGCTTCCCACAAACAGGAGAGCTACGATGATCCACAAGAGCCTCATGACTACGTTGTTTGGGGGGGGGATCTAAGTGATGCGAGTTTACCGAGTATAGTACTTATTAATACATGTAAAATAACACTTGTTATTTAACGTGTTATTTAACAGTGTCAGTTATGAAAGAGGGTGTAAGATATCAAAATAGGGATTTGTAGACATTTGTCATAAATTGTTAAAGTATCCGCTCCCACTTCCGGAACTGTCCAAAAATTATCTCTTTTCAAACTTAGTAGAATTAAAGAACATAAGTTTCCGAAATTGTGTATTGATTTTTGGACCACTACTCCTCCCACCGTAATTAGTCTGTGTGCAAAAATAGTCTGTGTTCGGAATTAGTCTGGCACAGACTAATTTAGGTGAAGAAAAATTAGTGAGTTCTCAAAACTTCCTAATTAGTCTGGCCACAGTTGACCCCTGTACCATCAAGTAGGTACACCGTACCGTAAAGAATGCAGAGCAGCTTCACAGAGGGCGCGGGCTACCTGCAAACCGATCCCGCTGATATCAATGGTTTTGAAGACGCTCTTGCTGAAGTAGAGATATCGTAAGAAAGATTGATACAGGTCAAGAAACATTAACCACTCAAGTACATAAGGTGACTACAGTATAGATAAATACTATATACAAGATTTAGATTGCAATAATGAGACGCCAAATACAACTCCGTATGTGCTATACACGATAGCAACATAATTTATCAGAATATGGCTATCTAAGTTTTTTTAATAAAATTGTACCAATATACATGTATATTTAGTTTTTTTAGAGCTGTGAATAGCCTGGTCAAGAACTGACTCGGCGTTACACAAGTTATTATTACTTGGCAGCCTATCAATGCCGGTCAATGCATAGAAGATATTGTTAGCTTTCGAGACCGTTGCACTTCTTTATGCAATGAAAATGTGACGTGCGCACACCACTCCCTAAATAATCAACGGACAAGAATACTAAGCTAACAGCAAATATGGAAATAAAGATACTGAGACAGTATCCGGTAGAGGAGTTTGCCGCCATTACTAGGCGTTTTAATAAAAAATACATGCTCCTGAACTCGCTGGTCTAACGATACAGTTGATCGAATAGATACATATAATGGCGGTTCTGTAAGTGGCGATTTATCCTTGTGTGACACAACGGGTTTACGGTACGATGTACCCACGTCATGGTACAGAGTGTGTGTGACACTTAGTTTAACCCAGACTAATTACCAACTTATAAATTAGTCTGGCACAGACTATTTCCGAACATCCCTTAATTAGTCTGGGCTCATTAATAGTCTGGCACAGACTATTTAAGGTAGCACAGCTCAAAAACTCAGGTTCGAAATTAGTCTGGCACAGACTAATTACGGTGGGAGGAGTACTGTGGTACTCACTCTATTATTCATTTGCTAAATCAAACAGTAGCTAAGCAACAGTATTCGATAAGTGAGTTGTTGATGAAAGCGGGGGAGCTCGTAGATCAATATCAGCCAGTGTTAGCGATACAGCTCTATAAAAAGCGTTACAGCAAATGTATCGCTACTCGATTCAATTGGACGAAATTGGACGATCAAGTGCGGGCCGTGTGAACGTTTTAGCTAGCGGCTCCACGGTGCATTATACACCAAGAATCCGGATCCAACAAGCAGATTTACTATAGTCATCTAGTGCAAGGCAAAGTCTTGCGGGTAGTAACAGAGAATTTGCTCTATTACACGCTGCTCCTTTTAAAAATAGATATCCTATATTAACTGATCATTTCTGAAAATCCGGAAGTGAGAGCGAATATTGTATAACCAACACAAGTTCTTAGCCAATCACATTCGATCAGTTTTGGGAAAGGGATACAAAAAGTCTATGTGACACATTTAAGTGGACATCGCGCCATTGTCAAATCGATGGCGCGCGGCCAGATGAAACTCATTGAAAACGGAGGCCACAGGCCACGTACATATTAACGATCTGGGAGGGATGGCAGTGTAAACTTCTTCCTGACCATCATAATGACCTTCAAATTGCCCAGATCTGTCGTTTTGTCCAGAATTTCTTGTCCATTTTCTAATTTAAACCTTGCAAAAACATTCCAAACAATTTTTTAACATGTAAAGGCATATATTGTCCCCGTGTGTGTCGGCTAAGACAGATGGTATGCGGTAAAAAATACATCATTTTGAGGTCAAACTGGGATCTAGATTGATTCAATGTGGGAATTTAGGTTTTAATCAAAGTGGGAAAATAGTCAATTCAATGTGGGAGGTAAATCGTACCTAAATCGGTACAGGTATACTGTAGATAGAATCCCATTACAGTAGAATGCCTATACCAGCCGTCATTGAGTTGACGGCAGCAATTTGCTGTAAAGGCCACGGAGAAGGAGGCTAGGGAGCTCCGTGAGACCAAGGAGCTAACCGTGGTGAAACTGGTATCCTTCATGGTTGAGTACGTGGCGAGCGAGCAGTGGCTATTCCTGAACAGCATGTACGACATGGTTCAACGATACTATTATGAGATAGCTGCCAAAGGAATTCGTGGTTACCCGTTTACCAATCTCATCAGTAATCAGGACATCTACTCGGTACGTTTTTTTTCCTCAAATGCTTGCAATTAGACTGCGTTACTAACCGTTTTACCCTAATTAATATTGCAGAACATGGCTGCTATCACCGATGCGTACAAACATCTCAGTCGGAAAGTTTCAACGTTTTACGTAAAGAACAGTCAGCACGTTTTTCTCACGGTGAACGACTACTACCATAGTGCTGAAGTGCTGCTAGATGAGCACTTAGAAATCAGCCGCATGAGTCAGAAGAAGCAGTTCAAGTGGAATCTACTGCGCCGTTGGATCGATACAAGACGGAGAGCAACAAAGGAGATGAAGAGCAGGTCTACCAGTCGTCTAGTACTCCTACCCTTCGCGCCATCAATACGCCCAATCCACCGGCAGAAGAGTCACAAAAAGTACATTCAGAAAGTCGCCATCAATATTTAGGTAAGTAATCCACGCATAACACCCGTTTTTTTCTTAGGTACGATTTGCCTCCCACATTGAATTGCCTATTTATCCTCTTTGATTAAAATCTAAAATTTATAAAACCTTAAATTCCCACTTTGAATCAATCTAGATCCCAGTTTGATCTCAAATGGTGTACTTCGAAGTACTTCACAAATTAACACCTGGCCGTCTTCTAAAAGGTGATTTGGAGGTGGTCAAAAATGAACCCAAATTGTGATTTTTTGTTTAGTTTTAAGAGCATCTCCTCTTAGACGCCTATTCACATCATTCATTGGGTGACCAGATTGAATCAGATTGGACTCGGAAGCGGCATTGAGTCTCCCAATCATGAGGAGGACAATAATCCACACGAGCTTCATGACTGGGTGGACTTGGGGAAGAGGGAGCGAAAAGCAGTTTGTTTTGACATCGGAGGTTTTGGGACTTGATTGCCGACGGCAGCGTCCGTAGCGTAATCTTCTGTTAATAGGTATTATTCAGGTAATACAACCCACCTTTTTGTTAGACAACCTTGACAATTGGTGGAAACAACATTGCCCACAATCATATACCGTATAGTGCTTCTTTCTATATGCAGTCTTTACTTTCTTCGGGAGTGTGTTTTGAAGTCCATTTCTAGCGGACGTTCATATAACGGACACGCCAGTATTCGGGTAGATTGAAATGTAAATGCATTATATCAGCACGTATAGAAGTTAGAGTCTCTATAATGCTGTCATTTTTGTGTCCGGTATAACATGCGGCGTGCTCCTGGTTTCTATATTATGTTCCCACAACAATTGACGTGCGAGATCCCTTGAAATCTCACGTTGAGTACCCGTTAGCACTGGCGGTGACACTCTCCTGATGGACCCTTGGACGAAAGGTTAATGTGCCCAGTTAGGGCAGCGGAACGATTGTGTGGACTAGGGTTTCTACTGGGCGGAAATCTTCACTGGGCAGCGGATGGATCATCCTAGTCGACATTACCAAGGTGATGGTAGTGACCGGTCGGGTCAGTCCAATGCTGACCCGGATTATGGCTTGGATGGGCGGAGTATCTGTTACATCACAGTTTTCTGGTTTTGGTTTGGACATCTGTTGAGCAGTAGCACAAATCTTATATCTAGACCCTCACCAATCAGCACACCATATTTTTTGTATGGACGAGCAAATACCCCCGCTGTCATTTATCTTGTATGGAGAAAACGAATCGTGTGATTGCTGATACTGCAAAGGCGCTACGATGTGGTGCCACAAAAACTTGCTGTTTGACTATAACTCGAGCAAAAATGCGTGGATGACTCGTCTGATTTTACAGATTGGCTGCATTGATTCGACCAGAAAATGAACGGTCGAGAATTTCTCCTCTGATTGATAACGCTTCTAGTCATTATGTCGTATCCAGGCAAAATGTCAGTGTAGTGTTGTACCGTATCGCTTCCCCTGCAAATGGTGTTTCTTTATCTGCTCCCCTCGAATTTTAGTGGCTTGTGTGCGCGCTACTTAAGGAGGTGTGACTGTACTGTATGAAAGATTTTGGCATATTTAGCAGTTTGAACAAGGATTGAAGCATTTGGTTTTTCACTAAAACTTATGCACTATTTGATTCGTGAAATTTAACAATATTGGATAATCAGTAGTATTACAAAACGTGCTGTAACGTGTCCAAAATCCCTGCTCGTGGTTCAGTAGCTGAAACAAGACCGGTAGACGAAGCAGCTCGATGGAATTTTTGGATGAAATACAAGAAGTTTAAGCTAACAATGCAATGTATAATTGAGAAGTGTTTACCAAGTAAAGTTTTGATGCTTTCTGTGGGCTTTATTGCTGTTCTTGATCTAGAAAACCAACCTACCGTCCATGAAACCTCCTAGTATGTAACCCGACTTTGTGCGTTTTTCAATGCAAAATTCACCTGCCAAAATTAAAATTTAGCTTAAACTAACAAAACTGATACCGGTTTCATAAGTAAAAATACCACAATATTGGTTATTTTTTTCATTTTTCCCGCAAACCCAAAAATTATAACACTCCTTCTCAGTACGAATTTCACATTAGACCAATACCGCACGACAGCTTTGACAGCTTCGGGTATGGCAACGCTTTCGTCAAAATACCTGCTATCATGTCATCAGTTGCACAGTCTCTTCGCTTTATTTCTCCATGATTCATTTTCGAAATCATAAACTTCATTCTAATATCAATTAGTTTCACCTTCGAAAATCCTTCGTTCTCATTCATCGCTTTGATCGCTGATTGATTGTCCATGTGAACTGACATAGGCCTCGCAACATCGATTCCAATTTATTGCAAGATTTCTTTGTAACCCAGCATTTTTACTTCGACCTTTGATGCCGCATAGTACTCAGCCTCCATGATCCATAGCGAGATACCTCCTTGTTTCTTGCATAGCTAGTTGACCATTAATCCATTCAGCTTAATTATTCCTCCAGTTGTGGACCTTCTGTCGTCCTTAGCGACTGCGTAATCAACGTCGATATAGCCTTCCATAGAATATTCATTCTTGGTTTCAACGCTTTCGTGCCCCATGTGCAACTTTGGCTCCTTTGTACTTTTTAGATACGTTGCTATGAGCTTTGCCAAGTTCCATTCGACATTTTTGGAGTGTGAGTCCTTCGGTTGCCTTAGCAACGGCAAAAGATATGTTCGGACGTGTACAATGTAAAATTCACAGCAACGCAAAAAGAGTGATTGGAAATTTTTCATCGAAGGTATTCCACTGACCGTTTCTTTATCCAAAAAAAAGTATTTCAAGATTCAAGTCTTCGTATTCGTTGCTGATTGGGACCTTCATGTGGTTTGTGTCTCCCAAATTGTAATCGCGCAGCAAATCCAATATTTTAACCGCCTGGTCGAATGTGTAATCTTTGGCCTCGTCTTAATGGACCCTCATTCCCATCCCAAATTTTTTATTTCGAGTGCCTTCATCCCTTCGAAAATTTTGTCGACAAGTGCTACCTGAGAAGTCGCCCACGTAGACTCCAACTATGACAATCGATTTATTAACCACTTTGAAATACAGACACATGTCTGTGATTATTTGTTTAAAACCCGATTTTATTAGCTTTCCATGGAGAAGTTCAGAGCCGACCTACTTGTTTTAAACCATATAGAGTATTTTGTAACTTAAAACCCTGCACTTCGGGTTTACATTTTCATCGTAACCTTTGGCCATTAGATCCATGTTTTGCGTTATGTGCAAATATATTTCGTGTTCCGTTTTCAAAGCTTTAACATAAGAATTTTAGAATATCGCCATGTTTTGCACACACACACCATGTTTTTGACAAAGCCAATATCATCTTGACTGTTCCTAGTTCCAATACATCCTCAAACGTCAAATTGCAGTCGACTCCCAGCCTTTGTTCATTTCCGCACGACACAAGTCGCGCCATACCTTTCCTTTTGATATCACCATTTTCTTCTGTCTTTGTCTTAAACTCTCATTTGGTCTGGAAAGGGCTGTAATCCTTCGGTTTTTCTTCAATGATCCACACTTCGTTTCGTTCCAGAGCTGTTATCTCCTCGTCTACTGCTTTCATCCCGTTTAACGTTTTGAACTCTTCATATCTTATCCAAAGCTTTTGAAACCACTTTCGAAGACAAGATTTACTGTATCGATGATTGCTTCATTTGGTTGCACTTCTTCTGATGCTTCTTGTGTTTTGTTAGCTTCATCTTCAGTTGCCTCGCCCTCCTTCTGCTTGGTAACCTTAGTGAATCCACGAGTCTGGCGCCGATCTCGCTGCCACGTGTTTATTTTATTTAGGATAATTGCTTCTTCTCTTTTTCTTTTGTCGATGCACGCGCTTCACCTTCCGACGCTCCTTCAAACGATAAATTTCGTTTATTTTGCTCATTTTGAGCCTCTTTGTGGGCGTCAATATTTTTAATATGTTGCGTCGCCACCACTTTACGCTCGTCTTTGAGGTCAACTTTTAAACGTTTTGCCTCCCAATTTTTGCCGACGATCCTACATATTTGTGCGCCGTGTGATAGCACGTTTTTTACTGGATTCCTGTATACCGTGCAAGGAGATTCAAAAGCGACAATTTCGCTTGATTCGGCTTTTTTCAATCAGAAATTCGTAAGCGGACATGTTCTTTGGATTGGATTTTGAAGGGCTCCAGTTCAAAGTGGGTCGTATTCTGCACGACGTCGCCCTGAAACGATAAGCTTAATCCACATGAAAAAATCATGCCTCTTACCATGTTCCTTATTGTCCTATGCATACGTTCCTCTTTACCGTTAATCCACTGGTTGTTAGCTTCACTTATTTGTCGTAATACCAGTCCTCTTGCAAAATAAATTAGAAATTTTTATTCGAGATGTAACAGGCTGACCTGTTACAGGCTTGCTCTGTGAATTGCAAGTGAGGAAGCGTGCAATTAGAAATAGGAGCAAATTTGATTATTTCCTTAACAGTTTGATTTATATTAAACTTAGGGCAGACTATTTAATACGATTAAATAGTCCTAAATATATATCTCAATATATATTTCGGACACGTGGCTACAAGACGGTAAGTTTAAGATATGACTGGTTTAGAGTTTATAACTATAATGAATCATACGAATATGTAATTTAAAACTGATCTAATATTACTCTTATTATTAGATCCCCTCTTGGATTTGGTATTTACATCCAAATCGGATTTCCTTGTGGATAATAATAACTTATAATTCAATATTCACATTTCAGACAGTTAGTCTGAAATTGAACGATGGTATTCCCACCTAAATATCACCTATGTAATGGTACTACATTACATCACCCTCCCCCACTTAAGGAGGTTGGTCAATAATTTTTTTAATACTGGCCAAGTATTTGTTGGCCAAAACAATCAATTGTTTACTAAACAAAACTCGACGACCAGGAAACATCATGGTCGGGCCACGCGGGGGTGCTGTTTAGAGCGCTGCTGAAACCACGAAAAATACCGCCGCCTCACTACTGAGGTGTCCAACGCAAACGGTGAAGCCGCTTAAGCAGGTCAGACGAAGAAAGGCTGCGAGACCTAGCAGATTAAGATGAAGATGCTGAAGCAGCATCTAAAAGGGGGCGTGAAGATTTGCCAAGGCAACATCTAACACGTTAATACCTTTGCCGAATTGCGGGCGGCGAAGAAGACTTCGTCGCTGTTCAGAAACATCTCCAGTTCCGAAGAAAAGGATGAGGAAGGCTCTGCCCACATAACGTCTAGCGGGTCTAAGCCCGCTAAAGGTTTGTTGCCTAAAGGCTACCCCGGAATGGTGTCCGACGCTGTCGATTACGACAGCGACAACTCTTACAATAGGTGGATCGATGAGCGGAAACTTCCACCTGGTCCTAGACGTTCGCCGAGTCGTAAATTTGACTCGGCGCGAAGTGCGAGAGCAGCCGGCGCTCCGCCTGCCAAGAACATCGGACAGAAGTGGTTTATGCCACTTCTGAGTCGCCTTATCGTACGGAACCGCATGTTCCGTACAAGGTGGGGTTTTGGACCCCAGCATGGGCTCTGTTGGCCAATCCTGGTGGTCACCGTAAGCTTGACTGCCAATACGCGTTGTTTGACATCAACGTCTTGGATGACTGTGAAGACATCCTTCATCGTCGATTCCATATCTGTACCGACGATAAACGTCGGTACGTTATCGACCTTTTCTTCCATGTTCGTTATTATACGTACCGAAAAGAGTTGCGGAAGAACACGGACGATAAAGACGACATAACTCAATATTGGAACGCCTTTGTTGACAACTACAACAAAGGACCTGACGATTATGTGAAGCGAGCTCACATTATGCGCGAGCGCCTCTTAAAGCACTTGCGTGTCGATAAAATAGAGTTTATCTGTTATACCTGCATCCAGGAAGGGATATCTTGTGCTGTCCCTTCTTATCTCAACTACCCTTGCTGTCCAAGGGGCGCTCCTCACATAAGCGAGGAGGGATGGCGGGGTACTGTGGTTACTCAGTACCCTCCGAGGTAAAGGGCCTAATTGATACCCTTACTGTATCAACAACTAGTGTTGATGCGCATTCGAGTTATGGGTTTAATGAGAAATATCCTTCTCAAAATTTTCAGGAGGTCAGGGGCGTCATCCCTCAGAACCACGATCGGCTCCCAAGAGTCAAACTCTTGGGAGTAACTCAGCCAGCGTACCAAGTACTCGGTAATCGGCCCTTTCTTACAAGGAATCAAGCGCTTCGTGAGTAAGCACTCGAGAATATACCTCTTATTCCCCTAATTATCAATCAGGGGCAGCAGCGGGGGCTGATGATTCCCTCGCCGTTTGTGGCGAAGCATGGTTCACAGCTCCGCATTCTCGAGAGGAATCAATCTGGGTTGAGCGGCGATTTATCTTATGCTGTGAAGTTATACCGTTCCCTTCGTGATGGGATTCATGTTCTTTTGGGCGCATATGTTGCCCTTCAGCAGAAGAATGATCTTCTGCTGGTCGAACTTGATCGACAAAAGTCGGCGATTTAGAGTCTCCGGATTTCCCAAAATCGGCTGGAAGCCGATTACAAGTCTCTTTTGGGAGACTTGAAGAAGCACGGCATACGCCGTGGAGATGCGTCTCGTCATAAGACGGAGACGAGTGATAAGGTTTGAGCCTCCCTACATCGAACGTAGGGTGGAGGCGTATCGCTGCGGAAATGTCTAGTGTGTAGGCATTCCCTTTGCCACCTTGGACCTTGAATGGTCCAATGAGCAACTTCAGTGTGGGGAAGTTGCTTATTGCATGTGTAGGCAAATTACTAAAACTAAGTCGCCTTTCTTAAAAACATGTGTTCTTCCTTCCATTCTTGTTGCTTCTGCGTATCAAAGCAGAGACAATCACGTCTTTTACGTATCGTATTACAGCGTCAAGCTGTAATACGAATCATTATTAGAAGTAGCTATACTTCCTTCGTTGTCTGAAGCCATTGCCGCAAACACGTATTCTTCAATGCAGCTTCAGTGTCAACTGAAGCTGACTGTGTTTCTACTGTGGTCACATTTGTAGACATATCCGTTTCTTCGCAAGATGCTGCTGCAACTTGTGCATCGACATGCTCACAGTTTGAGCGAGTCCCCCCCCCCACTTAAATTCGGCATACTGCCAACTAAATCTGGGATAGTGGATGCCTCATGGCATTCACGTAGAACGGTGTATGCTATGTTGAAGGGTGTACCGAATTGTTAATAGCAAACTAAGAATTCACTCCTCTGTTCAGGGCATGCGCCTATGAACGCAGCATACCTCAGAGAACGCGATTAACGCGTTCTGTGCCCTTCCGTCTCCGGATGGTTCTCAGTTGACATGTCAACTGCGTACCCAATAGTGAGAACGATTCTTGCCAGAAACGTCCTGGGAATCTCGGATCTCGATCCAAGACTATGTTCTCTGGCATTCCGTGCAAACGAAATACCGTGTAAACGAATATCTGCGCTGTTTTTGCGGCGTTGAAATTCGTTGACACTGCAGCAAGATAAACCCATGCTGAAACGGTCTACAATCTTCTGACTGTTGTATGAAGTCCGTTGAAATGAACTTGCAACACTCTGTCGACCAGCAGGGATTGGAGGGGAGCCTGCGCAGATTGCGCAGGATATACGTGCTAGCAAATCTTGCCAGCGCCCCTACGTACTTTAATACCCGTTTGTACTGGCTCCTTCAGTAGAAATCACGTGCGGGAGAAGCGTATGTCTTGCCTCGACCTTGATACCCCGAGATCGGAGCATCAGGTTACGCAAACAATATCTGATGTTTGACATCATCGTCGCTAGGAACGACGATGCAACTAACGTGTTGTTGGTCTGCTATAGAGCGGCAGACCATCGTGCAATAGATAATGATGCACGCAAGCGCGGACGAATTCTGGTAGTTCGTCACGCTTCTGATCTGATTGTTACTGAAGTAAGCAATCAATAAATGCGTTTCTTCATCTGTTTTGTACGCTCGTCGTACATACAAGAGACGACGACAGAGCAGAACAACCAATTGCGTTTCCACTGATGCTTTCGGTTACGGACAGTTTCCGCTTGTAATCAGGCCGATGTGATAGCGCATCCGCTATCACGTTCAACTTTCCCGTTTTGTATTCAACCGTGACGTTGTGCTTATCCAAGAATGATAGCTACTGTGCCATTCTTTGGAAAATGTGTGGGGAATTCACGGTCGTGCGTAACGACACGTGGTCCGTATAAACCACAAACGGACTATCGCCTAACAGATTGATCCAAAACTTAGTCAGGGCATATTTCATGACAAGATGTTCCTTGTCATGCATTTGATAGTTACTCTCTCCTGGGCGCGCAACTGCCGCAATAGGTAGATCTAGATCTTCGCACAGCCGATTGTGAAATCGCTCACATCACAACCGACGTGAATCGGTCACTCGTTAACGGCTATAGCCAAGACAGGCGCCTCAGTCAAGCTTTGCTTGGCAGCATCGAAAGCTTCTTGGCATCGGGTATCCCATTGTCACTCAACATCTTTCTTTAGAATTTAAGAAAGAGGTCTAATAAGGACAATAGTACTTATGCAAATATGTCGCCAGCCGAGCGAACTTTCTAAGTTGCTTGGCGTTGTTTTGCGTAGGCCATTCAACAAACACCCTGATCTTCTCTGAGTCCGGGCTCACCCCGTTCTTGTCCACGAAATAGCCAAGAACGGGTATGTAAGGTGTGCGATTGTTCAAATTGCATAGGGCATATGCTTACGCATACGCTATAACACTCGACGTAGATGTTTTTTGTGAACATCGGCAAGTTCAGCCTTGCTTTGGATGACACATCGTCGAAATAGCTCGAAGGAAACTCACGCACCGGGTGCACTAGATGCGTAACGCATCTATTTACTGTTGCACAGGCGTTTCTTAGACCCTGTGGTATCACAAACTTCTTCCAATGTATGTCTTTTGGTGGGCTTATTCTCATGAGAAGGATATAATTCTCACGCTTTGGAAGCCATCCTTTGAATCGTGAGCACAGAAGACAGTGCTCCCGCTCATATCATCTATGATGACATCCTTGCGCGGTATCGGCATTTCTGCCAGTACAGTAGCTGCATCAGCTTATTATAAGCGTGAACGATTCCCCATCCTCCTGTGGATTTTTCACACAGATGGTGGGCCTGGAGGGCGGCGAGGTATACTCCCGCCCGTGGATCGCGTTCCGGCGAGCTGTATGGAACTTATTGATTGCTTTTATCTGGTCACGAGGTAATGGCCGTGATATAGTACTGCGTGCGTGGCACGAGGTCAATCTCATGTCGAGGCCCTTTGTCTTTAGGGAGCTCGCATGGGACTTTTTTGGGAATATTCCCAAAGCATATCGTAATAAGAGGAGTTCTCTATAAGCGACTCGAACCTCTGCGCCTCAAGGCGCTATAATTTGCTTTGTTCATTAGGAACGCACTTGTTCCCAATATCGTTCGTTTGCACTGTGTATATTTGAAATATCCACAACATCGTTTGTTGCGACGATAATACAGATCTGTTCAATCTGATCATCGTGCAAGTTTTTAGTGAACTTCTTCCAGCTCAGTGCTGGAAGAGCCATCACACCCGAACCTAATTTTGGGGAATTGTCAAGTGTGAGAGACTGAGTAGCTAATCCAGTCTCAGTCTGCGTCAAGATGTTTATCGTCTTGACGGACTCATCATCGTGATCAGACGCACTCGTCTGATCTATTGCCTGTTCGGCTACACGGTGATCTTGGCCGAGGTCTTTTCGTCATGGTGACCACTGCTTACCATGGAATTATTTCTCTCACGACTGTGCTCTGTCGTGAGTGTCCGATGCTCTATTATTTGAGTACATGTTAAACAATTAGTAATATTTTGCTACTCGATCCATGGCTGCTGCGGCGCCAAACCTACCGGTGCTAATGAGAGCAGTACGACAGTCGTCCTCGGGCGCTGCTGTATCCAGTACCTTGGAACAGGCTTTCGATTTTCTGATTTCCACTTCGTCGTTATCGGACACGCAGTCTCTCTACATGGGTGCGTTCTATTTGTCTTAGGTATACACGTATCTTGTTAATAGTATCCACTTCGTGCATTTATTCAGGTTTTTAGAAGACCCAACCGGTATGAAAAGCTGCAACAAGCCGCATCTATTTGCACCGAACCCTCAAGCAAGGCATAGTCCTTCGGGTTCGTGTCTGTTTCTTGGAGATGACCCCAGTGCCTACTGAGGGCCAAGTCGATCTTCAGTGTCAAAAATGGTGTGCTACCAGGCTATTCGGCAGCACTCCTCGCAAGAGATGGACAACGTTTTGATCGTAACGTAAACATTCAGCAACCTTATAATCGAAGAACGTGTCGTCCAGAGTGTCCTCATGGACAATTCCAAGTTTGCGTAGTCGCTATAGATGACGTGACACGCACCGTCTGGCATTTTGATGGCCACACGGAGGAAAAGCCTCATCGTGTGTGGGCAAGGCTTGTCCACATGTTAGGGCAAGCATTGGAACTCATGCCACATGAGAGGCTCATGCAGCCAATATATGCGGTCCACGTACCACGTAAAATCTCGTAATTGACCTGTTGATATCTAGAGCAAAGAATAAATTGACCTACGGCGTTGGGTGTGCTCGAGTCGATACTCTTTTTAATCCAAAAGGACGAAGGTGTCACGAGCTCTTGCAATCGCTCGAGCGTCTTGCATCGGCCGTGCCCCAAGCGTATTGGTGCTCGATGTTCTCACCTCGGTTGCCTATTTTCTCGTAGTTCAATGCCACACGCCGTTTGAGCACCTATGGATGTTACAGATTTAGAGCACGCGTTGGAATTTATAAGATGGACAGGTGGCACTGATCAATGCAATGTGTACGTGGGGATGTTCGTGCTGCCTTTGTTGTCGATTCGTCGAGTGCATGGCAGCGTGGTATCGAAACGCTTGCGACTGGTAATGACAACCAAGTCGACGACTTAGTTTGTTCCGGACGAAAAAGCACAGCCCTACCGAGACAGCAACTCACGCTCATTGGGCAATGAAGATGCTTTGTTGCGAAGAACCATTAAATAATTGCTTGTTTGTGTGAGAGCAAATGGCACCTACCAAGGAAATTGCATTATTACTGGTGGCTGTCTTGTCTGATGAACGCTCTGCTCTTTGTGGTCGAGCGGCAGACTGTTGGACGACAAGCGAGTCCAAATTATTGGGACCCGAAACCACGAAAGCTGTCGTAGCAGATTTGTTTTGTCATGTCACATCAACCAACTCATAAGGCCCGACTTCCAACGTCAGCACGTCGACTGGGCGCATGGATGATCAATGTTTGTATTGGTCGGCAGCGCTGGCAACTACAACAACTGACACGATGCGTATGGTGCTTCGTCTGATTGAGAGCATGAATGTAACGGCAACGATTCGGTCAGTGGGGCTAAAACTCGTGTATGAAGTCTACCGGAGCGAATTACGGTTGTTTCCTAAACAAGAGAGGATGTTACTTGATGCAACTTGTCGAGACAAAGCGCTGGGGCGTCATGTTATCAACATGTCGGTGACAAAGTTGCTCTGCGAGAAAGATCCAGAATTAGGGGTGCAATTCATTCTTCATTCTCATCAACAGAGCAACTATGTTGCTCTCATTGTCCAAGACAAGCCAAAATTGCTCACAGTGTTTGCAGCCTTTGGTGGATATGATCTACCCAGTTCTTGTAAGTATTTTATATCTATCGAATTTTTAGTCATGAATAACTTTTGAATATCAATACGCTATTTCTACTCGTTGATAGATGGAAGAAAACCGTGCCAACTAGCCCAAAGTTATTGCATCTAAACTCTCACCTATGGTCAGTACGATCCCGTCTCGATCGTCATGGTGGTCACGGCCTCCCTCATCGTCGGACTCGCCATATCGGACTGAAGACGAGCCTAGCATGCTGCCAACAATAGTTGACAGTCGCAGCGCTTGTGGCACCCAGATATCCTTACTCCATGGTATCGCCATCACCTGGTCCGCTTTGTAGACCTTGGCCCCTTCAACGTCACCTCCGCTGTCGATCCGATCGATGGCTTGGCTTATTTTCTTCGTCCGGAAGCGCGATTCGAACGAGGCTATCCCGCCAGCGTCTATGGGCTGGAGGCATGATGTCGTATTTGGTGGTAAGTGGGCGACCTTGACGTGAGTCAGCACCAAATCTCCAGTCGAATGTGGTGACGCGTTGTCGAGAAGTAGCGAAACATTTCGCCCTTCGGCTCTCATCCTCGCTTTCAATTCATGTAGCGATTGGCGAAAACGCAATGATGTCATCCATGCATTTTTGTTGCTTTTGTAGCTGTAGCCATAGTCAGCAGTGGTTTTCCCTCGAGAAGCTGCGTGGCCGCGCCGCGCACCAATGAATAGAACTGCTAGCAGCTGAGAACCCTCCGCATTAGCACACGAAGTTAATGTAATTCTGGTTTTGTCAAGCTTGACACCTGGCGTACGGGGGTGCAGCTGCATCTCGTCGGTGCTTGCGAGTAGAATAGGCCGCATCCATCAATGTAGAATACATTATGCAGATCGTAGTAGTCGACTTGCTCTTGGTGCTTGCGCAGTCCGCCATTGACAACATTCCAATCGACTGAAACAACCCTCCCCTTTTTTGAGAAGGAATCGCAAGTTGTGTCGCTACATCAATGCTAACAGCCAGCTAACGGAGAGCTTGAAATCGAGCGCAATACCACCATTGGGCCTTCACGGTCAGTATGTGAAAGTTTAGCATGACCTTCTTGCTGCCGCTATCTCAACCCATTCACCAAGCTTGCGCTCAAGCGTGAGTGCCGTACGCTCTGTCCTCGATTTTGTCCGACTGTTTAATAATATCGCACACTATGTTGCGTGCGGGGGGCGAGCTTGAACTTGTTTGCGCCCCACTCAGCTAGCTTCGCATATGTCATCTCAGGACTTTCCTTTCTCTGCTGAATCAGCGCGCGCTTCTGCTCGATTATCATCCACCATCCCATGTTTGGTGGTGATGACTTATAAACTTGGCGCCAAGCAGATACTACTTACTAAATACATGTACATGAACAGCATGTACTGTACACCAAAGCTTAATTCATTTTATCAAATGCCCAAAATAAAATCAGCAATGACAAAAATTATACGTCGGACCTGCTACAAATAGTACTCCTATAAACAATCTTATTTTCAGAATGGATCTTTTTTTGATTTCGTCTTTGCTGGAGTAGGCACTTTTATATTGCGAGCATGTCCTGGCTAGAGTTGACACTTTCAAGTCAAGTCTATAAGTGGCTACTTTATTTTGCTGCCGTTGTTATGTGATATTTCACGCGAACATTAAATTGTACGAGGCGTGCGGCCGTCGGCACTTGTGCCTTCGTTGCAGCTTGTGTTGAAGAGATAAGTTTCATTCCACCTTCTTGAGGTATACGGAAGGAGACATAGGTCTCGAAGTAAAATGTCTCCTGACCACTCATACTCGCCTTCGAGCACAATGTCCAAGTCTGCCAATCTTTTCTCCACATTTCCACTGTCAATCGTGTGGATTGGAATGGTGCCCATTTAAATTCAGCTAAGATTTCTGGATCGCCAGCCTTTGCTAATTGTAGCAACGATTAGCGCAGGCAAGATCTCGTTCGGAGGTCAATAATGGACGCAACTAGATAGTATCAAAAATGGAATCAGATCGTTTATTAATACTGGGTTTTCTCAACCGTCATTTTCAGCAACATCAAGAGTAAATGAAGAGTAGAAAGTGTGGCTTCTACACTAGATGGCGTTATTGATGAAGGAATGCCACGAGCAGACTGCCAGGCAGGAGCATAAGCACTTCTATTGCTTTATACTTTATGTCGACGAGATTGTGTTATCCGAAAGATAACTATTTTTTTAATGAGAGTCTCCAATAAAAATTCTGGTCGAGAGTAAACGGAATCGATCATGCACGTTAGAGCCTTTTCGCATACCCAATAGCTCCATGACTGCTCTAAGCAAGTATTAGAAATGAATCTATCGTCTGGATTACTTGCAAAGTATCAGAAACTTCTCTCAAACACTTCAGAAAGTACTTTGGCACAAGGGCGTTAATATGATGTTGATCTCAAAAAATCACTCTGCAGACATCCAAAAGGCGATGCATCACTTGAAATAAGTTGTAAGTTAGCCAAACACGGCCGTCTTGAACCGCTTGGAGAATACGCAACTTGACATCGAGATTGTAGTTGGTATGGCATCTTGGTGGTTGGCTGGGAGGTTGATTTTTTTATCTTGATAAATGCGCTGCACATAATGAATTTGGCGCGAAAAACCTCGCGCGCACTACGCCCGAGGCTAAATCCTGCTCGATATTATTTTTTTGGTCGGTTGATGTTGTTGATAGTTACCCTTTGAAAACCATTTGTGATGGTTTATAAATGTGTCGAATAAATTTGGTCATTGCTGATTCTATTTTGGACATTTGACGAAAACAGTTGAGCTTTTAAGTAGTTGTTACGTCAGTGGGTGTTAAAAAGAATTGTACGTTTGTATAAATGGAAAATAGGTAATAGATTTTCCACGGCGTTGGAAGTGAGAATACTAGCTGTATTTCATAATTAATATATATTGGATTTCCTTGTACGGGTGACTTAGGACAGCTCTTGGGTCATCACACAAAGTGTGTTCAAAACTGGAGGGACGACTTTATCGCAAATACCACAACTCATTGGTAGAGACTTGATATGCTAAAGGTGCATCGCAATTTCGGAAAGCCATATAATGGCCATGAAAAAATAGCGGTGTCCCGCTCTCTTTCAATATATATATAGTATAGTATGGATCTTGGTCGTGTCAAAACAATGATGGGCCAAAAACAATAGTCTAGTAAATAACAGCAGATTTGTACGGTGATCTTTGACAGGTGAATTATGTTTTTGGTAAAATAAACAAAATCGAATGATGGTACAATCTATACATATTCAGAATGCTGGTTCTCTAGTAATACGACTACAAAAAAAAAACACGAGATAGCACGTTCGTTAAATTTCAATTATATTTTTTTGTGAAAATACCAAATGCTTTATTCTTTTTTAAACAGATATGTATGTAGGGCAAAATCTTTTTATATAGTACACCATTGCTCAAAAATGCCCAAAGCAAAATAAAACCTACTTTTTCATAAACGATATTAGCCATCATAAAAGGTATAGATTCCATGCCAATGTTCATCATCAACCGCCAAAAACCTCTTGAAAAATTATATCGAGCGAGATCACTTTGCCATCTGGTAGGTTCAAACTTTCGTCTTATCCACACGCCACTGCTTCTTCCAAGAGGCTTTTGTTGCACACCAGGTGGCGGCTAGCTCCACTGTCAATTATCTAGATCGCGTGTTGCTCTGTCGAACTCGCTACGTTCGAATTACTTTCAGTGGTTGCTAATACGAAACGATGTTCTGAGCCCGCCACGTTTGTTTTCCTTCTGTTGTCACCCCTCTTCGGTCCGTGTTTCCTGTTTTGTTGTGGACCATCGAGTCAAATGGACCTTCAGACCCGCATCCATACCAAACTCTTTTTTGTCTGTCTACGACAACTGCATTTACAGAAATCTTCCGGATTTCTGCGTCCTTTGTCCTTCCTCGTGAATCTCTTGTGCCTAGGCGATCAAGTCATGCGCGTTTTGAAGATAGCCCTGGCGATGATGATTATACCGCACAAGCAGCGCCAGCTATAGCTTTAGGGCCGCATACTTGACTATACTCTCCACGATAAGTTGCTCGTTTAAACCACTTTCACGCCCAAGAGTCACTGGGTATAGGAAGTGCTCTGGCCAGGACCGTTTTGGGTCCTTTTCCGCAGCGAAAAAAAAGCATTGCCGCTAGGTGATGCGTTATGTTAACTTTAAACTCGTTCGGCATCTGATCTAGAACGAAGTAGAGCTGTTGGGAAACTTGCCACCAGGTGCCTATGTTCGCCTGAAAATAACTTGTGGCAACCCCTTCCAAATGTTCATTAAATTTCTACACTTTTAACCGATCAGTCCATATAAAATCAGAGGCGATTTCCGTACCTCTATCGCATCGATAAAGAGGTAGACTCACTGTTTAAAACCAGAGTCCAGACCTGGGTAAATTTCTTTCACTGAAAAGTTTGATATCGATCGTCTCGGTACATTAACCCCTCCAGACAATCCTGCCGAGTGCCCTGTCGGTGGCACCCCTCCTACCACATCCTGCGGCAAAAATTGTGGGTGTCTTTCCTGCCGCGCACGACCCAAATCGGCGCAAAAAACACCAGCTCTGTCTGCGCCATCCTTGGCGCTCAGGTCGTTAATTGTCATGCGTTTGCGAAACGCTCCATTGTTCTGTAGCGTCTCTTAAAATGCGCTTCGAATTTGGCTTCGGGCGAGGTGTGGGAAAGTATTTCGCACCAAATTCATTAAGCACACATCAGCGCTTTTCATGAGCTCGCGCGTTTATCAAGTACGCTTTCACTTCCTAATCAGCGACCAAGATGCCACGCCGGATTTACCAATGGCATCAGATACTTCTCCTAAATGCACATCGATTTATTAAATAAGATAGTTTCTAGGATATACTATTTGTAGCAGGTCTGACGATTAATTTTGATCATTGCTGATTTTATTTTGGACATTTGACAAAAGCAATTGAGCAACGTTGTATAAAGTATCATTGAATATATGTACACAAACAAAGTAAGCGTAAAGATCGCGGTTTTTACTCCACACGTTGGATAGCAGTTAACGTTTCTCGAGTCTTCAATACCAATTGAGTTGTTCGCATCAGACAAGATACGTTATCCAGAGAAAACTCATGAGACTATTCTGGCCCAGATTTGTATTTTCATATTAAGCAAGAATCGATAGTCAGGCAGTATATTAAAGGAGTTATTCAGGGACCAGATAAAAAAGGCCTTGCACTAAGTCCATTATGCACCAATTCAGTATTGGATAGTGTGCTAGGTGTCTAGTCCCTTTCGGAGTGGATACTAGTGCTGTGTACCTCAGTTCACATTTGCCTTGCAAACGCGCTGTTAGCGCATAGCTAGAGCGCTTCGGTGTAAAACCGGTTTTATAATTCCATTCCTCGATTTTCCCCCTTGAACAGAACCAAGTGCATCTGGGGTTAATGACCCCTCAAACACATTAAAACCAACTATTTTTCTCAGGTAGAACCTCCCCTCGAATATAACCCCACGTTTGGGTGGGGTTATAGTGATAACCCCAGTGGGGTTCTAAAACAGGTTTTACTGTAGTCCAGCCTTGAATCATTGTACTTGGCTAACATAGTTGCTTTTTATGGTAAAAATAAAATATTTTAACATATTTTTATTAAGTAAAAAGGGAAAACCTACTCGTAAAAAATAAATTTTTTAATAAAAATAAAACCAATTTTTCACTGAACCACATTTTACACTGCAGCGGTTTCCCGTAATTGCCACTATGTATAGTGTCATGATGTAATGGGGTGTCATTACATAAGTGATATTTAAGTTGAAATATCACAGTTCAATTTCAGACTTAATGTCTGAAATGTGAATATTGGATTATAAGTTGTTATAATCCACCTTGAGAACAGATTCTGATATAATTATCGAATCTAACAAGTAATGTAATGCAGCTTTATACTACATGTTCGTATGATTAGTTTAGATTAATTATAGTTATTAACTCTAAACCACTCATAACATATTCACTCTTAAACTTACCTTCTTCCTGACACGTAGCCTTAAGTTATTTATATTTAATATATATATACACACTTAAGAGATTAATTAATAAATTAATTAGTCTTTACTTATAGTTTATCTAAGGTAAACTAAGGAGGACCAAATTTACATTTGGTCCTACTCAATTGCACGCTTCCTCACTGCAATTTCACAGTGTAAGCCGTGTAACAGTTACCCTGTTACACCTGGTAGCACTTTGTGGTCCGTCTAAACGACCACTGTTGACGCGTTCCGCTAGTTACTAGCGGAACGCGTCAACTGAGAGCAGTCGTGAGTGCATGAGCACCATGGTAGACAGTGGTCACCATGAAGAGAAGGCCTTTGAAGGGAAAGGGGTCACACATATAGTGTGGGGATGAAGACGTGCCCAAACGTTTTGGAGGCGTCTTGTGAGCAGTTGGAATGGACCTGAGTCAGTAGGAGGAATTTCAACTTAATACTACGACCAGAATAGTGCCAAAATGAACAGAAAGTATGAAGAAGCGCATCGCTAGCAGATGTGGTCAGCAGACTGAGGATTGTATGATCCACCTACAGCGGCTATGGTCGGTCTTTTGCTTGATTGGAATGGTAAGGCTATGACAACTTAGAAATCAAGTCGTACACGCCAAAGAAAATTGGTCGCCGTTTGAACATACAGAGACAATTTAAAATAGATGTGTCACTTAGCTTTGGGCTGTAGAATAGAAGCAGGCCTCTTCGAGGATTCAAGGTTTACAGTTGCAGATATGCTTGGAGTGTCGGCTTGAAGGAACGGTTTAAGACACAAAGAATGCAGCTCACAGAGTTTCACGATCCACTAGTGGTCATAGGAGCACATCCTGAGTGCAAAATTATTTCGTAACTAATAGCGTATGAGGCTAAATAGAGTACGTTACACACAACTCTTTCTGTTTGCGTTTCCTAGAAGTACGAAGTGCCCTATGGACCATTGTATTACCTTAAACTATCCCTTACTGTACCTAACCGTTATCGGAACAGCAAAAACTAATAATAATAATTGAGCTAGTCCGTTTAGTCTTAACTAATGGCTAGTATAAACTTTTGTACCCGTGTAACTAACTCGGACTCAAACCACTGTTCTAGATTAGTTGCGGCGAAGTTATTATGTCGCGACATCATCATTGGAGATGGGGCTGGGATAATGTTGAAGAAACACTGCAAACATAACTGTAATCGTAGTCCGTCATCTCGAGATCTGCTTTTGCTGCTCTCAAATGTAGCCACCTCTTGGCGTTGGTTCCTACATTGTTTCCAGATGAAGTCCGTATGCCCCTGTTAAGTTTGTGATTTACCTTCGACAATTTGTCGATTGCGGAGTTGCCATAACCATATCTGGGCTATGCCAGTCACTCCCCACCAAACCGTCTTATTTGGCCTTGGTAATCATGTTTATTAAGGCTAAATTTCTCGCTCATTGCTTTGCAAAACGCTAATGAGATTTCTGGTGATTCTTGCGTCGCTATAGCTGTTTGATACTGAGTCAGGTCCGACATTTTTGTGGATATTCGTGTCCAATGCACGACTAGTCGTTTCCAGAGTCGTTGTGCTGTTTTACACCCCCAGACGATATGAGCTTCATCAGATCAATGGCTATTACAGACCACGTCAAGTATATAGTCGGATTCCCCAGGGCGCCTCTTAAAAAAGGTGTTTAATTGCATGGTTGACATTCTATAAATTACCCAGACCTGGCAATTAGAAAAATTGTGACCTTGTTTCTAGATTTGTTTGGGTGGTTGATCCTGGATTTTTGACCACCACGAATCTCTCTTTCTTCGTTCTTCCCATCTGCCATTGCCACCGGTAACTGCAATGCCACGGCCCGAATAAATATCTTTTTGAAATATTCTCTGAGAAAACTGGTATTCTCCAAATGGATCTTATCCCGTCGTCAATCGACCACGGGAAGCTATGCAGTTGTGGATGTGGATATATGATCAAGACTTTGTTCCCCGTTTCATTCCAATCTCTCACTTCTCTGTGGTGAGTTGGTAATACCAGCCAGTGAATTCCATTAGGCTGGTGCCTCAGACGTACCGTCTGGGCCAAATTATTGCCATGTCGACCTTCGATCACCCCGGGTGCTGTCAGTCGCCATTTGAATTAGTGAAGCACTTTTGGAGCCCTAAAGAGTTTAATGTCAGGTGGTACGCCAATGTAGTGACCCACTTCTACTCTTGGAGAAACTATAATAACAGCACATAACCACCGTCTTAATTTCGCATACGTATGCGATGTCGTAGTATCCAATAAAACCTGTCAGGAGAACTCGTTTCTGTAAATTCTGCGAATTCTAAGAGCAAAAATGACTACGCTAGGAATTCTTTCGAATTTCCTCGCTACGAGTGTGGCAACTCGTTCATCTCTAATACATGGATTCCCATCCAATTGGAAGGAGCCCCAGAAATCAACCATTTGCTGTGACGTCGCCCTCCGTTTATCCCATCAATCTATCACATGTTGTGTTTTCCCTGTGACCAAATGGTTGTACAATCCACGAAAGTTTCGCCTCATCCAAAGCATAACCGATTTACCTTCGTCAACTTTGGTAAATTCCCACGGATAGCCATGTAGGATAGGATTCGCTTTAAGCACGACAATCCTCATGACCTAAGGCTACCCGTCCTTTCAGACCGTGAGGAGGTTACTCTGGTATTGAAAGATCCGACAACACACCAGGTGACCAAAAACAAAGCAAAAAAATGATAACTCGATACAAGGGTATGTTCAGGTAAACGTTGGGGAGGAGGATAAGCAACGCATAAGTTTTTCCAACGTAGTAATGGCATTTGGGAATGTCTGGAGCAAGAAGAAGAAACAGAGTTGGTAAGGCAAACGAAGAATGGGAGTTCAAATTCGTCAAAGGAAGATTATTAATATCTATGCTCCAGCAGATACATCAATCAAGACGCAACATTTTTCGCTACATTACGTAAATGAAAATTTTCATCTGATAATTAATTATCGGTGGAGATTTCAACTGTGTCAAATTGCCGCTGTTAGATCGGCGTGGAGATGGCCGGGGAGAAATGATGGGATGCACTGAGCTGACGAACTTAGTAGATGACTGGGGCTTCCAAGACGTGCTGACTATTCAACAATCATGGGACGAAACGATAACCCAGCTGTTACACACTCCATGGCCAGCCGAACGGATCGTTCTTATCTCCAGCAGGATTTATACAAATGGGTCATCCAATGGATTGCTTCATCGACATAGTCCGGAAAAAGAAGGAACCCCACTTCTCCTGTTTTTGTGTCTGAAATACTCCAATATGACATACGTTTTCCAGGTTTTGTTTGTGGCCACATAGACTCCCACATACTTGTTACTTCGTTTGCTTCCTCCACTGATTTTTTTTCTTGTATTAGCATACAGATGGCTGTTGCTGTACCTATGTAGCCCATCATGCTTGTAACCAGTGCCTCCTCGATGCTTTAGTAAAGCCTCATACATTCTGTGATGTGAATTGGATCGATCCGCCTAGGGTGTTAGCTCTGTGCTCTTGCCATAACTGAGATCCGATCTCCACTCATTAAGGTTTAATGTCCATTGTAGACAGTAAGGGGGGTACTATTATTTTCTCAGTATTTGGCTCCCTCGAGGAGGATAGGGTGATCTGTCGTTTCTCCCATCGTAGCATGTTCCTTCTTATCACCAGCTTGGTTATGACTATGAAATTTCGACTCCACTGCATTCTGCATGACTCTTGCCAACATTTCCCATGCATGAGTCCGCTTTTCAATAATGCCTCGGATACACTTTTCACTTGCGGAGGATCGCTCCAGAGCACGAATAGAATCACAGTGCCTTTTTTGTCGCTGATCATGGACAATTCGAGTTTCTTTTTCTGAGTCGATGTAGTGTTGAACTTTAGTTTTGGTCTTAGTTATTAGGCTTCTTAACGAAAATACACCAAAGCTGAATTAAATGTCCAAAATACAGTAGAATCAGCAATGACCAAAATTATTCGACACCTTTTACTAGCTGCTATATAATCAATCACAATCGGTTTTCAAAGGGTATATATTTCATCAAAATCAACCGACCTCAATCAACAAATCTCCTCGCTTATGGCCTTCATTAATGACCAATTGAGGTGTTGGTGACGGGGAAGGCGCTTTCATTTACGCCGACGGTGGCGTGGTGCAAACAATTGATACGGGCTGCTCCTTATTACATTACATGTAGATTAACGTTAATACTATTAATACATAAAAGGGGGAAACGCGCTTTAGGCTTTCGTATAAAAGTCCAACGTGGAATATAACGACAATACCAAGAATTTGCGAACTGGTATCTAAATTTCGACTCACTCACCGTTAATTTGGCTATAAAAGATCTTGGAGCTCGATCCCAAAATGCTAGCTAATGTTGCCGATCTTCATATAACATGTACGAAAGCAAGCGCTGGTACTGCTTGTCTTTGCTTCATACATAGCGCAGCAAAAAAGTATTTTTCTTGATTAGGTCGTATTTTTGCGTTTTTCATGATAAACGCACTGCTCTGCATTGTCATCACAATGCGTGAGCATGAGTTGTGTCATCTGCCAAGAATATCTATTGAAGTACATCACTTCTTGTACTTCTTACTGCCGCTACACAATTCGCGTGTGACATTAAATATTAATGAAATTCACAACCAAATCGTAGTCGAGGCAAATCTTTGCTTTGTCGGAATACCGCAGGCTTCTGAAACTTGCATGTGGTCGACAGCAACAAAGCTAGTCTGCTCTTAACACATTTAACTCTCTTCGTGCCCGTACCGACTCAAGATTATTGCTTACTGTTGCAAGAAGAGATCGTAGAAGTAAATCTGCTTATCAAATTAAAAACAGATTGCCTACTTAAGTGGACAACCGTCGTCCCAAAGGCGATGACTGTCGTTGAGAAAGTCGATAGTTCACTCGCAGCAACTGTTCGCGGTTTGTGGGCAGCGTCGTAGTCAACAAATAGGCCTTAGCCAAAACATGAGCATGTTTTACTCCACGCCTATGTTGAGGCGACTTCAGTTAGCTGTTAATCCCGGGGATCTGATACAGATCGCGCAAATACTGTGACAGTTCACAACAACAAAACACGTGTTTAGTTCAAATAACACAAACCTTACAAACCGAAAGTAAATACTTACAGCAATGACATTTGGAAAATCTGTCAGATGATTATTAGCTTTCGACTGGAATACATCTCGACGAATGGGGGTGTGGAATAAACGGACATCCGCCTCAGTAACTCCCTTTTCCACAAGATGCCTCTTCTTCGCCAAAAGCTCATCCAACTCTCCGATTGCCTCAAAATCATTTTCTTCCGCCTCTTTCGCAGCTTCTGGTGACGTGGGATAAATTTTCTAAAAAAATCCCATGCTCACTGACCCAATAAGTCCACCGTTGGCAGCATCAGTTTCACTGCGCAACCCCTCTGAATACAAGTTGAGTCTAGACGGGGCCAAGGCTCGGAAACCGGAGCTTACTTATTAATACATGTTGATGACTTTCAAGATAGTGAATAGTACAGTACAAACAAACAGTGAGTGTCAGCATACACGCATAGTTCAAGTAATCGCAACGTCTAGACTCAACTTGTATTCAGAGGTGTTGCGCAGTGAAACTGATGCTGCCAACGATGAACTTGTTGCGTCAGTGAGCATGGGATTTTTTAAGAAAATTTGCAAAAAGACGATATCAATTACACATCCATTTTTGAATTAAAATATTTATAGGAGGTACTATTTGTAGCAGGTTCGTCGAATAATTTTGGCCATTGCTGATTCTATTTTGGCCATTTGACGAAACCAATTGAGCTTTGGTGTATATTTCACGTATTGTTGTTATTAGGCAAAACAGAGGGTCCGAAATCAGATATAGGGAGTCACATTTGTTGTCATACTCCGAATTCGAAGTCCGATTTATGCCCGGATTACACCGGATTACGATGGGGATAATTCCGACTTCGATTTCGGAGTATGACAACAAAAGTGACTCCCTATATCTGATTTCGGACCATCTGTTTTGCCTGAAAACAACAATACGTGAAATATCGGATCCGAGTATTCAGATGGAGTCAGATTTGCCGCTTAGATCATGCATTTTGCGGTCGATTTTGTTGAGAGGCTCGAGAATAGTCTCATACAAAAAAAACAACTCATGACATTTAACGAGGAATCTCGGTGACCCACTGTCACCCCAATACACCTCTACAACATCCAATCGGCTATGTCTCCGAGCTCCTCGGTCGTAAACTACGAACTATTCGACGTTGGTATGCACTGTTCCTACCTCTTGGTTTGGTTCATGCCAACCATAGGCTCAAAAAGCACGTCCGCTGGCCTGCAGACGTGCTTGATACTGTTGGTGCTTATGCAAAGAATCATCCGACATTCTGCATTGAGGAGCTGCGTGCATACATGAAAACGCAGTTCCCACAGGTTGAAAACATTCCAACTTCGACAATATGCCGAGCGCTAAACTTTGATCTTGGGTTAAATTGTAAGTTGCTCTCAAAAGCCGCGCGCGAAGCTGTACCAGCAGAGATCAAAGCATTTCGCGACAAGCTCCTCCCTACTTTTTCCTATTTCGAGCGGCTTTTTCTATTGACGAGACTTTCAACGACGGTCGAAACGCTTTTCGGTGCTATGGTTGGCCAGTACGCAACACCCCTGCCACCGTGAGACTACCGTTTCGGCGCGGGAAACGTCTCTCAATCCTGGCGACGCTTGAAGTTGTCTTTTTGTTTTAGCCCGTGGCTGCTTCCACGCTCTATCGTTATCATGGACAACGCAAAATTACATGCGTATCTTGAGCTGGAGAAGGCAATTCGTGCGTGTGGAGCAAGGCTTTTATTTCTACCTCCCGATTGCCCGGAGCTTAACCCTATCGAGCCATGCTTCGGACTACTCAAACGATGCATCCAAAATATACCAATTTGGTGTATCCTAAGCGCGCGACTGACATCGCTATGGGAGCATGTACGCGTCGCGACCCACTGCGTGCCATGGTCTTTTTCAACATTGTAGATACCAAAGTACAGAATTACGACATGACGTGCTCGACAATCTATTGTGTATATCATAATCATAATCCTAATCTACAAATGCAATCAGTCTTAACCTTTCTAATTGGTTACGAAATCGTCATCATCATCGTCAATTTTGCAATTCTCTTCTGTCGACGTCTTCAATTTCGGCATGCACTGTTGTGTTTGGAGTGAAGTCGTGAAAAATTCCCGACGTGAAGATGTCGTACCAAGGGCCCTACGGAAGGACTGACTATCGATTCGAGCAGAAACCCATACATCATTGAAACAGATGCGGATAACAGCGGCTTCAATATACTCATCTCGTGCTTGTAAGGCATTCAGATCGTCCACGCGCACCCTATCACGCTGGCGATCTATCTCCATCGCTTGCGCAGTCGTGTTATCTTGTGGTACTGTGATTGACTAAACGTATGGACGTCGTTCATTGACAATATCGAGATAGTGTGCAGTAATCGGACCGAACGCAACCCCTGTGACGCCTTGAACACCCAACATAGTCAGTCATAGCTTATGCCGTCAGTATAAGACCGAACTGTCACCCTCACTGTCGGTTGTACCGGAATTGTCATTAACTGGTCCAAACATAGGAATTGAGTATGAGCTTCATATAGTGCTCACCGGCTGGTCAGCTGGATCTACACTTTATCACCGATGAGCACCATAAAAAATATAAAGTCCATCCCCAAAATCGTTTCCTGCCCGGCTAACCTTCCTATCCAGGCAGTATAATAATTTATCAGTGACCTGCCAGTGTAATCTTCACTCTTTTTCTTCCTTGAGTCATAAAAATGAGCTTTCTTCAATTCAAATACACTAATGCATCTGTGTCTCGTCAATTTCACACCCAAAATTACGAGCAAAGGTGGTGTCGACGATAGAGATTGCTGCTCCAGCGTCAAAAAGCTTAGTGATGTTTTTGTCTTACCGCATGCTGTGGCTTGCTTGAACCACTTGTCTGGTGAGTGGTAATTTCAATAACTTCGCGATTCACCGGGCAACAAGTTCAGATCCATAACCACCTTAGACTGAGGATATTCATCTACTCGTATATGGCCACCAGGTAAGCGTCAGCATTGCTCGGTGACTTTCTTATGCTCAATTTATTTTAAAACTGATTAAAGATTAAAAAAAATATTTTTCATGAAAAAAACAAGCGTTCTTTCAAAAAAAGAAGTGTTTCTTCTCGATCCAGATTCCAACCTGGCGAGCGATTTAGTTTAACGTCTTTTCCCCCATCCCCCCCACTCCCGTGGCAGCATGCTTAGTCGGGACATACCACTTCTTCATCTGGTTATAGAACTCCTCGATCGACAGAGTCCAGCACCGTGCACCTCTTCACATGACTACAGGTGAACAGGCTGTGCTCGGCCGGATGTCCTTTCCTTTCATACTTCTTGCAGGTCAGTCGTTTCCAGCTACTTCGGTCATGATGATTGATAGACCCGCAGTGGGTGCACTTTCGTATGGGATAGTCCGGGAAGGGAGACCGTTCTGCCTGACCTGACGCAGATGCTAGTCGGGACTGCTAGCAGGCCGCTACCGAAAACAGGTAACGATACTCTCCGTCTAATTTACCCGGATGGTTGATTCTCATCTTCCGAACTGGTAGCGTCCGAGTCCATTGCAACCCTGCAAACAGCACGGGTTGTTCTGGTCGACAGTGACTTACTGCCCTGATCCAGGTTTGGTCGTGACTTGCAGCTTCCCGTTCCAACGGTTGCCTTAGGGCTTCAATTCTGCGCCCTCTGATGCGTCCGTAGAGTCGGTTCCAACTCGTTGGTACTTTTTAGACGCTGCAAGGCGAGCTGGTCGGCTAATTTCTAGTAGTCGAGCGTACTTATGAAATGCTTCACGTTCCCGGGTGGCTTCCTATTGGCTAGCATCCCCCTGGACCGGTAAATATCGGCTCTCACGCCTGCAATGTTCAGCCGAAGGAGGTATTCGAGGGGGTATCGTTCCCTCTCTTCTTGGTATGGAAATATTGCTGAGCCACGGACATCCCGGATCCACAGTACTGATCACCAAATGCTTCCATCAACTGTTTCCAGTCACCTCGAACTTCTGGCGAAGCTGTTGGATCCAGTTCTACACTGGTCTCTTTATGAGATCCCCGAAAATTAGGCACTTCTTGAAATCCGGAGTCCTGTCTCTCAGAAATGGTGCATTGGTCTTGCTCAACCAACCCCTCGTCCATGTCTTCAGTTCGGACCTCGCTGACATCCTGATCATAATTTTCGCCCCTGAGTCCGGGTCGAAAGCTCGGGCAGATGCCGTGTTGGCCCGGCGAGCCATATCTAGGTCCAGGTCATCTGAATCATAGATGTATTTGGCCGACCTAACCGACTCCATGTCGATATCGCTGAGTGATGGGTTTTTTGGGGTGTCTGCTAGATCGACGGTCTTAACGGCTTGGGGAACGCTCTCTTTTGATCATACTGACTCCATATCCTCATCCACCATAAATACAGTACGATGCTCGATCAACTTAGGCGTCCGTTTTTCATGGGAGGTGGACTGGTCGTGCTGTCCTATGTTGGGGCGACAAGCATTAGACCGACGCAGCTAATCCAAATACCGTTCCATCATCGCTGAAAACATGGTCTGGTATACTTGGGGCCCAGCCTGGAGCTCTTTTTTTATCTTTTTTGGCCCTCGGGTCTGCAAGGCACCTCCATCTCTATTGTGGTCACTACCCGATCGTCCTTTATTTGGGAAATCAGGCTTATACCATTCGCAACGGTGGACAGATTCCTTCAGGCCAGTGGTTCCTGGACTCTTCATACCTCCAAACTTGGTCGCGTTTACCACATGCGCTGCTCCCTTAGGTCAAGCGTCATACGGGTCGGATGAATCCGATAAATCCATCTTCGAAGGGGCTAACTCGTACAAAGAAGAACCAAAATACCCTCCTACCACCTTGCGTGAGGCACCCGATGAAAGTGGAGTGGCTTTAGTAGTAGCCATCACCTTCTGGGGCTCCGCGCGACCTACTAAAGGCACCAGGCGATCGTGTAGTGCACTGCTCACTGGTCGCTTCCTTCAGCTTGTCTGCCTTCAGGTCGAATAACTGGTTCGGATCAAACGCACCGGTATTAATGCCGCCGTTTTAGAGCCCCGCTAATAATGGTCAAGTGACCATCGGAGGTGGTCGGGGAGAGATGGGTTCCTTAATTTACCTATAGTTTTAGGTCTTGTAATCTTCAGGACCCCATCCGTCCGCAAATACAGACCCACCTCCCGAAGGTAATACGTCCGTTCCAGAACGGCTTCCGTGGTTGTGCATTCATCTTTTCTTCTTCATTATCGATATATAACCGGTAATAGGCACCCGAACATGGGCCGCCCCATCAGACAGGTGACCCGGATCCGGGTCAGGTAGATTTCCATAACCAACCTTTGGTTTTTTCTTAATTTTTCTTTTTTAACATTCATAACACACTTGTTTTTTAATCATGATCCTTCCTCGGACTATAGTGACCTGTACTATAGTCCGGACCAGCTCCATGGGAGTAATTTCTTATTTGATGTCGACCTCGTACTACCCCAGTCCGAGTAGACCATCGCATCCTTGGATCTACAGCAGAATTGGGGGCGATATGCTTTCCCCCAATGCACCCGATACAACATCCTCAACAAATTTAACCGATCTTGGTTTTCCGCTCACTGGGGACTCGCGGTGATATCCAGGGTCATCAAGAAATCTGAAAACACTCACCATTGTGGTGTAGTCGATCTCGAAATTTCGTTCCGATGTTCGAACACCCACGGGGCGGGCAGATTACTGACTGTCGGAGGGAGTACTCCGCTCATCGATGTCGTGATCTGGGTCAGCATTGACCTGATCCGACCGGTTACTACCATCACCTTGGTTATGACAACTAGGTGATTATCCTCTTAATAAATAATAAACTATATAAAATTAAAAAATTAAAACAAAAATATAAAAAAAATAACCATTTTAACTATTATTTTATTTAGTAACAAGTAGGTGTACCTGTTGTTCCAACAGGGGCGGCAGAGATCGATTATATTTTGGTTTACCTTTATTCGGTAATGACTCAAATTAATTGGATAATTCGGAAAATTAGCACTTGAATTGCGAAATCATCCCGTGTACATGCACGGTACCGTTGTAACTCTACAGTATAATACTTAACTAAATTAAAGCGCCGTACTTTGATGCGGCCAGATTTTGGTTATGGTTACGTGAATGGCGACACTGGTTAGGTGATGGATAAATCTAAACGATAAGCATTTAAAGTTGCTGACCGTTTCTTTTTGTACATGTACCGGTACTAGATTTTTATTGAAAGCCACAGTATAGAACGTACCCAAATAAAGCGCGGGATCGGACGGAAGTATAACGCCAGTCCGCTCCCCGGTGAAGATTTCCACCCAGGAGCAACCCTAGTCCCACCATCGTCCCGCTGCCCTAACCGGGCATCCTAACCTTTCGTCCAAGAGTCCGCCAGAAGAGCGTAACCGCCAGTGCTGACGGGTACACAAGGTGAGATTTCAAGAGATGGATGGTTAAATAATATCTACATATATGAAGGAATAGCGTCCGTCTGGCCAGCACAACCAAAGACAACAAGGGGGTTACTCCAATCTTATGTGCGAACGTGAACTCCAATTAAGACTCCACACTCTTTCACAAACTTCACCTTCCCTTTCAATACTATTATACCGTGTTCTAAACACGGGTAACTTGAGTGAGTGTACGAATTCCAATGACTCCCGGACTTTCGGTGGGTCTCTTGTGACCTACCCCGGGTAATCCAATAACAACTAGAGGGGACCTCTTCCGCGAACCAATAGCGACTTGTGTCTTAGAAAGAGAAACGTATACTGATTTTATCCCTTACGACTTCATCTTGGTCACCTGATTAGCTAATAATGACGTGTCCAGGTTACTACGGTGATCTAGCTCTACCAGCCTCACCGGAGCCTCCTGGACGACCCTTGACCGTCTGCACTCACTGTTGATCACCTTCGTAGGGCGACAAATAGCCTTGGTCTACGCTGGCTGATTCCGGGCAGCACCGCTGACCTGACCCGGCACCACTGCTGCACTCCATGCCGACCCTCATAGCTTTCCGACTCAGAACCTGCCCTGCACTCCTTCCACCTCCTTATGCACCAATATGATGTCCTTTCACATATCGACCACGGTTATCCTCATGACTTTCCATGCAAGCGGAAGAGACTGGAAGTCAGCGTCAATGGATGTTTTATCAACGATCAGAGACAACAGAGGGGGTTGAAGAAGAGGGGTCTCCACTGTAGTCTTTGCAGCGCATTCAGAGATTCACGGTTACACGTGTAGCACAGACGTCGCAGGAAACTTAAACCCATGACGAAGAGCAGACAGAGAGAAGATAATTGGAAATTGTTTTTTGTACAAGGACAATCACCCAAGGAAGTTTGAGAACATAAACACATGTTATCTGATTACCAGATTTGGGTGATTTAAAGAGCGGCGACATTTCAGTTGAATGTCTTCTACAACAGTTTCCTAGAAGAAAGACATTATCCACTAGATCCTAAGTGTGATTTTGCCGAAAAAGGGGTCCCAGGGAAGCTTTCTGGACCCGAGTAGTAAACAAATGGAATAGAGGCCGCATCACCAGCGCAGATTTACAAGGATATCAGCGAAACATAGCAACCAGAAAAGCGCCTGGGTATCGCCGAGTCTACGAGATCGATTAAAGATGAGATCAAGCAGTAGATTGTGGAAAGCAATTCAACAAAGCTATGCTGGGCATTATGCTGAATGGGGTTACGTGGTTATGTCAGTTACGCAGTGAAGCAGTGCACCAAGGAGTTCAGAGGAAGGCAAAGGATCATTTGGAATGGATATGGACAAGAAATGTGACACAGATCAAAGCGGTGACCGAATTTGAGAAGAGGTGCAATACGTGCGAGTCCAAAGTTTCCAGCTACAAATCTGTTAAGAAAGTCGGCTAGTAGGAAGTGAAGAACAAACTTAAGTTGAGCCGGAAAAAGAATCAAGATCCAAAGTGGTCACCACTCACTAATAATAATAAGGTAGTCCAATTAATGATTAACTATTAGCTACTATGTACGCTCTAACCCGGAAGACTAACGTCGGCTCAGATTTGGTGTCGGTATGCTTGGTTGCAAACGTGCTAAATCTTCTTCTCGCTGTCTGGAGCGGTGCTGGAATTGTGTCGAACACGCACTGGATACACATCTGCAGTTTCATCCCTTCTTCCTTTGTGGCTGGTCCACGTCGCTCAAATGTCGACACAGTATCTAACTGAGCACGTACTTGAGTTCAGATAAATGCCACTATTTCAGCTGTTGTTTTCTGCCAATCGTCAAAGATGATCTTGTTTCGGATTTTCCATAACCAAGTCTTACATATACTACATCCTCCCCACCATAGTTGACGAAATTGTTTCCGGAACTTTGATGTTGAGGCACCATATCGATTCAACATTGCATCTGCTAAGCGATCTCCCTGGCTTGGAGCAGATCTTGTGACAATACTTTCCTTAAAATATTCCAAATCATTCTCCTGAACGTCCTCCCCACTCCAGTGACCGGTCCACTTGGCCCAGAGAAGCTGCGCATTCCAACAATTCCAAAAAATATGTTCCAAGTCCATTCGTGCTCGTGGACATCGTGAGTTCAGCGGGCAAACTGCATCATTCAACGCTCTATGGTAAAACGTGTTAAGTTGCATGGTTGCAAGCCTGTACTGGACCCACATCTGATAATCAGTTCAAATATTTTTGTGCTTCTATACCTGCTTTAGCGTTTGGTCTTGAGTTAATTCCCACCAATTACTTCTAGTTCTGTGTTTATACAATTTTAGAAGTACATCCTGAAGTCTGGCCGAAATGTTAAGCTGATGAAGTATTTCCGTATCTCTTTTTGTATCCCCCAGAATTCCGTTCCTTCCTGGAGCGGCCATCCAATCCGGTGAATTTGCGGATGTGGATAGCAGACCACCGTTGTTAAAAGGAAGAAAATTCCTTTATCGTTTGTGATGTTCATCGGTGTAGATAGTTTCCAACATATACCCCCATCGGTTTGCGTAAGATGGATTGGTTTGTCTTTATCCTTGTCCGTGCCAACCAACTGTTTCGGTGCTACCAACCTCCATGAGTATAGTCAGGCCTATTAAATAAAGGTAGTGTGTCGAGAAAAAGTACAGAAGGCCTAATCCAAATATTTCAGAATGCCTATTTTGACAATACAATTTGGACTATTTACCAAAAAAACGCACACAAAAGTGAAAGTTGTCAAGCCCAAGTGGGTCAATGTGCTTGTGAAATAGATGTTTTATGTATCTACTTTGCATAGTCGGCAGGCTAAAATTATTGTATCATTAGAACAACGCCCCTATTCTTTCTAATATATTTTTTCATGTAGTTCCCTGATCTTCACTCCATATTACTCACATCATCTAACACAATGTGCCGTCATCTTGAATCACTGTCACAAACTCGGACGCATCTTTAAACCCGATTGTAGCACAAAATTTGTTGGTCGATGCACCTATCTGACGCACGGGTAGCCTCCCAGTGCTGCTGCATTGAACAAGTCGTTTCCATCAGAATCCGGTAATGAGACCATAACTGACAACACATGCATCAATACGAGCTTCAGCATGCATATCAGCATGGGCATCTCTACTGATTGCCGACCAAAAGATGAAAAACCCATGCCGTCCTTCGCGGTTCCAACATGGTACTTACTTGGTTGGTTTATCTTGAAATTTGTAGGCTGCAAGAGTACCTAATTTGCTTTTTGCCAGATCCCCATACATTTTGGACGCCTGTCTAATATGGGTTTACCAGCATACCTATCTTCCAATAAATTAGGTAGATAGGTAGTTCTACCTACTTTTAAGAGGCCTGAGTATAGTGACAACGCCTCCGGACAGAGGTATAAACTAATAGGAGGTGGTGATCCAACGACGTGCCCGATATCACCCCTAGGTGACGCCAAAATAATCGCCACCAACCACCTCGCCACTTTCGCCCTTGAGTGAGAAGCTTCGAGTGAATCCGGTACCTGCCAGATATATACGTCAGATTCTTGTCTTAGTATCTTTAATGAGAAAATATCCATGTGCGGGATCTTGTCATTGTTTTGTAGGGAGAGATTCGCCGTCTTCTCTTCGAGAATCCACGGGTTTCCAGCCCATTTAAACGTCCCCCAAAAGGCTTGGTAGTGAACACGTACTATATCGTGATAAGGGATATCGCTGATCGCAACCTTGATTCGCACAATATCCTGTGGTTGTAACCTGGTGGTCAAACTCCCGGAACTCACCTCTAGTGCATCCCTTAATGAGCAATATGAGTGTTGGCATAGTCGCGTAACTCGATAGCTTGCTTAGGTGATGGTGCCATCCAGTGATTTAATTCTTGTAGAAGCGAACCAGTGCACTGGGATTCTCGAAATACCGCTTTACTGATAAATGAGCGTCCTTTGGAAGGGGAAAGAGAGGAAACATGAGTAAGGCCTTGATTGAACATATCACGTGTATTGATACATATCTGGCGCTCCCATCAACCACACCGTCGCAGTATTCATGCTTTGAACTCGTAACGCCAGTGGTAGAGAAACTAAATCAAGCCCTCCTGCACTCTAGGTGTATAAAGCAACGATGGCGAAATTTTATGAGCCACCGAATTTCCTGTAGTCGTGTTCGTCCAGATAAACCATTTCTGGACGTGAATTAAATCTCGCAGAACTGATACGGAGGGGTCAAATACCCTTGCTGTAAACACAATGGCAGGAGCTACAAGAGCATTATACAACACCACATGCTCAGTGACCGATGTACCACACTTATTCGCAATACTGAGACGCTGTATAATTTGCTGGACTCACATCGCCCAATTCCGTTCCTGTAGGTTGACATAGCCCACCTCGTATCCTAAATACCGCACAGTATGATTACGTTGTACCACCGGAATACCATGCCAAGAATCAAGGACTATAGTTGGCGATAGAAAACGGAATTTACTCTTGTGGGCTTGTACCAGTAAACCCGAAACGGTACTAAAACGTCGAACAATATGCATAGCGTTAGCAATGTGTCCATCCTTCCGAAAAAAAATAGTGGAGTCGTCGACGAATGCCGAGAATTTATGAGGTGCCCAGTTTTCAGGGTTCCCAACAGAAATACCTTCCACTGTAGATGATTGTAGCAATGTCAATGCCAGCGGTTCAACTGCCAGGATAAACAGCAGGTGTAATGGGGTGCCATTACATAAGTGATATTTAAGTTGAAATATCACAGTTCAATTTCAGACTTAATGTCTGAAATGCGAATATTGGATTATAAGTTGTTATAATCCACCTTGAGAACAGATTCTGATACAATTATCGAATCTAACAAGTAATCTAATGATAAAGATATCATTCAGACCAGCTTTATACTACATGTTTGTACGATTAGTTTAGATTTAATTATAGTTATTAGCTCTAAACCACTCATAATATATGCACCCTTAAACTTACCTTCTTGTACTTAAGTATATATTTTAATATATATATAATATATATTTAAGAGAGACTATTTAATTAATTAAATAGTCTACCTAAAGTTTATCTTAAATAAACTAAGGAGGACCAAATTACATTTGGTCCTAACCAATTGAACGCTTTCTCACAGCAATTTTACAGTGTAGGTCAGTAACAGCTAGCCTGTTACACCTGGTAGCACTTAGTGGTCCGTCTGAACGACCACTGTTGACGCGTTCGCTAGTTAACTAGCGGAACGAAGGTATCAGATCCGCCCGGCTGTCATGGCGACGGTCAGCGATCGTGAGCGCGAGCGACAGCTCGCGCAACATTTAGTTACGGAAAATTTCCCTAACTGGTCACAGAGTACTGTGGACACTGTTGTAAAGATGATGCGGACCATAGGGCCCGAGATAATCCCGTCCTCCGGGGTTTTACCTAAGAGGACGGAGATGATCACGGGCACTGAAGCCTTGGACACGGTTTCCCGTTTCAAGAGGATGTATATCGATCCTCAGGTGCGATCCGAAAGGTTACGGTCGCCACCTCCAACGCCCACAGCGAGTGCGAGCGTTGATGTGGTAAAGGCGCGGATTCCGTCCTTTACTAAGGGGGTGAACCCCTTCGTAGATGGTTCGCAGAGGTGGAAGATGCCATCTCTGCGCAAAAGATTGTGGGCCCACGTTCACAAGCTTATTTCGCCACCAGATGCCTAGGCGGTCGCGCCAGGGCATGGGCGATGAGCCGCAGATCCACTGATGGATTTGCGTTCCTGACGTATCAGGATTTGAAAGCTTAGCTGAAGTTCAACTTCAAAGCTCCAGAAATGAAGCTTAGTTGCCGCGAAGAGCTCATGGAACTCAAGCAGGGCAAGCTGAGCCTACATGCGTACGCTCAGATAATACAATATTTGTTATCAAATATTGTATACGAGCCGGTGCCCCTACCATGCAGGTCACTGGCTTCATGAAGGGACTGAATGACGGTCCCATCAAACAGAGTCTTTATCGGGTTCCCCCAAAAACTCTGAGGGATGCTATAGACCAAAGCATCCGAAAGGAATTCGGCATGCGTTCAGCGTCAACGCATGCTGGGGTTAGTGGAAAACCTTAACAGCCTTTCGACTTTAACATGCCGCCAGTGCAGCATGTTAATACTAACAATTTCTCAAACAGACGAAGTTCACACTTCGTCCCGCGACACCAAAACCCGCGCCAGAGCGTGGGCGGGGGAGGTCAGAACCGACGGACCTATCGGTTGCAGTTGCCTCGACACCGAGGCAACCGAAAAAGTAGAAGTTCCTTCGCTGCAATAGATGCGCGAAGATGGGTCATTACACCCATGAATGCATGGCGCCGCGGCCGGCGCCACGCAGTCAGCGGACTGGACAGTCCGCTGGTACGCGACATCAACAGGGGCAATCCTATGTTGATGCAAAAAACGTAAACAACCAGTAGGGGCAGGGCGCCCTACTGGACGGGTTATCTCACATGTCAACATCGGGCATGTAAGGATAATAGCCCCAGATGGGACTATGTCCTGTCAGCATGTGCAGGGTGAAAGGAAACCTCTCATCACCCTGGAGGTTAAGCCGCATGGAAACGATGTCCCCATGCGTGCTCTGTTTGACACAGGAGCGTCAAACAATTTCGTTAGAACTGAGGTTCTAACGTCGTTGAACTTCGCGGAGGTTGAATCTCCACGAAGCATGTTGTCAGTCCGGTTAGCAACAGATGCAACCGTGACTATACCAAAGCGTGTGATTCGCACACGCTTCGAGTTAGACGAACTGTCGTTCGAGGACGAATACATCGTCCTCGACCTTGACGACAAGTTCGATGTAATCTTGGGCATCCCTTGGATGTCCAAGCATCAACCAACGATCGACTGGGTTAACCTGTCGATCGACTGCGGCGGTCTCACAGGATCTGATCACCCTGTGAGTAATCCGGCTGTATCTAGTGATACAACCGCAGTCAGACCGTCTGGTGGGTAGCGATGGCACCACCAGGTCTGATCCGACTAGTTCAGCGGATGGTACACCCGCTGATCAAAGTCCAGAGGAACTTGCACACGCAACGGAAGACTCGTTGCGTGTCGGTAACGTATGCAACACGGGTGAAAAACACTCCCGTGTTGAAGTTACTACTACGACCGATGACGATCGTGGTATAGAGAATATACCCACGGTGGGAAGCACCCACCGTGAAAACAATAAAACCGTCACGGATGTAAATAACTTCCGTGTCGAAGATGAAGAACTCACGACTGCTCTCAGTCGTGAGTGCATGAACACCATGGTAGACAGTGGTCACCATGAAGAGAATGCCTTGTGCACGAGTGATAATTACCGTGCAGCAGATCAGGCAACAGATCAGACGAGTGCGTCTGATCTCGCAGCTGTGTCCGTCGAGACGATCAACGTCTTGACGCAGACAGAGACTGGATTAGCTACCCAGTCTCTAACACTTGACAACCCTCCGAACTTAAAACAGAGGTAATGGCCCTTCCTGCCTTGAGCTGGAAGAAGTTAGTAAAGAACTTGCGCAATGATCTGATCGACCAGATCTGCGTCATTGTCGCGACAGACGAGGTTGTGGATATTCGTGAACGAATATCCACTTTACAATTAGATGGCATTGGGATCGAACCCGTTCCCAATGAGCAGACCAAAGTTCAGTGCTTTGAAGCGCAGAGCTGGGAGTCGCTTAAAGCGACTTCTCCGTACTACGAGGTACTTTGGGACTACGCTGACGTATTTCCAGAAGAAGTACCTTGTGAGCTCCCTAAGGATAAGGGAACTAGGCACGAGATTGATCTCGTGTCTTGCACGAAGTACTGTGTCACGCGGCAATGGCCATTGCCGCGTGACCAGGTCAAAGCGATCGACGAGTTCTTTGAAACTCGATGTAAGGCGGGACATGTGCGGGAGTCTACTCACCGCACCTTTTGCGTAAAGACATCCCCACTGGTGGGTGGAGAATCGTTCATCTATAATAGCGAAACGCAGTCGCGGTCCGGCGCAGACGCCGATACCGCGACAGATGTCATCATTGACGGCAAACTATCCAGTGCATGACAAGGAACTCCTTGCATGAAAACTATGCACTGCAAAGTTTCGGATCTATCTCTTAGGAGATAGACCGTTTGTGATTTACACGGACCATGCGTCGTTACGTACGGCCGTGAATTCACCACGCATCCCTCAACGAATGACACGTTGGCTGTCATTCTTTGCTGAGTACAACTTCACGGTTGAGTATAAACCGGGAAAGTTGAACGTGTTAGCGGATGCGCTATCACGACACCCCGATTACGAGACGAAACCGTCTGTAACGGAGGCAACCAGTGCAAACAAAATACGTTGCACTGCTCTGTCGTCGTCACTCGTACGACAGGTACGTCAAGCGTACGAAACAGACGAGGGAAACTCGTCTGCTTTGATTGATTTACCTTAGTAATCAATCTGGTCGGAAGCGCGAGGAACTTTCCAGAGTCCTTCGCGTGCGTGCATCGTTATCGATTGCACGATGGTCTGTTCGCTTTATAGCACAGGACCAATGATGTTGAGTCGCATCGTCGTTTCCAAACGCGATTGTTTCTCAAACAGCAAAATTGTTTGAGTACCATGATGCACCGAGTTCGGGGCGTAGGGTCGAGAGAAGCGTAGGCTTCTCTCGCACGCGATTTCTACTGGCGTGAACAATATATAATGGGTACGGCAAGAATGTACGCGGCTTGCGAGATTTATGCCAGCGCGTTCAGGCCTGCGCACTTGCGCAGTCCCCTCAATCTCTTGCCGTTCCGACATTAGTGGTTGGAAGTCCATTTCCAGACTTCAATCTTTGGTCTTCCAGCTGATCCAAGTCGGAAGACAGAATAGTGGTCTTTGTGACCGTTCAGCAAGATTAACCATCTTGCTGCAGTGTCAGCGATGTCACCCGCTGCGCAAACGGCGCGGATATTCGTTGACACGGTATTCCGTTTACACGGATGCCGGGAAAACATAATCTCGGATCGAGATCCGTGATTCACAGGACGTTCTGCAAGAAACGTTCTCTTTGTTTGGGCACGCAGTTGAAGATGTCAACTGCGGACCATCCGGAAACGGATGGGCAAACTGAACGCGTTAACCGCGTTCTCGGAGACATTCTGCGTTCATACGCGCATGCCTTCGAGCAGTGGAGTCTGTTGCAAAAATGACACAGATCTGATCGATCTGATCATCGTGCAAATTCTTCACGAATTTCTTCCAGCTCAAGGCTGGAAGAGCCATCACCTCCGAACTTAAGTTCGGGGGATTATTGAGTGTTAGAGACTGGGTAGCTAATCCAGTCTCTGTCTGCGTCAAGACGTTTATCGTATCGACGGACTCGTCCACATGATCAGAGGCACACAATCATTCAAAGCATAACCGACTCTGTCACTCACGACCTTCCAGTATTAAGGACCCATGGAAAAATCAACTGGAGACTAATGGATCAGTATATGGCTACCAAGGGCATTACACATGCGTCCTAAAAAATGTGACGCGTACTATGGATCTGTCTCGTCTTTACGGAATGTTACATAATATCCTGGCAGTTGATTTTCAACTCGAAGATATGGACAGTGGAGGTCCTTTTTCGGGCACTTCCACACAGTGGGAATTGACGTTTAATTCAGAATTCTGCCCACCACCTCCAAGAGGTGTTTCGAGAATTTCTTGGTGTGGGTTACTATTGGTAGTTGAGCCCCCTACTATGCGCGGCAAGAGACAATGTCTAAGGTGTGGGACCATCGGCCACCCAATGCGAAAATGTAATACTTCTCTAGAGGATCTTTTGAAGAATAATTGCATCACTATCACAGAAGATGACTTAACTAAAGTCAAGTTACCGGCTCCGACTTTTAAAAGTTTAGAAGATTTGAGAGCCACAGTGGCAGACAGAATGAAGAAGCAACGTGACGACGCATTAAACGTTTCGAAAACGACTGAGGTAGTTAATCAAGGTGTCACAGAATCAAATCATGCTACGAACGAAGTCAAATCTCCAATTCACGAGCAGAAGAGCGCAAGTCCGCCGACAGGAACTCCGATGGAAGAGCCAGTTTCGGCAAGCAACAACGGGACTACTTCAACTCAGTCTTCAAATGACTGGACAACTGTGTCTCGAAACAATCGGGTTAGAAAAACGGACACCCACCCCGCATCAGTACCGTCTGGTCGGTCAATTTCGGCTGTAGTACGACAACAGCAGCCGTCTCCACCGGCTGGTCAGTCAATCTCGGGTGCTGTCAGACATCAGCAGTCGGCTTCCTCATCGAAGCTGCAACACGTACCAATTCAGAAGAAGAACAGTCAACCAGTCGGTAGACAAACTATGCCAGTCAGGAAACATATGGTCCAGACTCTCCAGTCAAAGAGTTCAGCACCCAAGCAAAAACAGCATACGGACCTGTTAATCAGAGAATCGAAAAATAAGGAACGACTATCGGAGCTGATAAAACAAACATCAGAACTGGAAGGTAAGGTAAACCACAATGTTGACGAACCAATAACAGACGGGACATCCCTGAATACAGCAACCCTCGACCAAATCGAGAAAATATTAGGCATCAAGGCAGTGAATACCCCCTCCACAGGAAACTGCCAAGTATACGCACTATCGCAAGCATTGCTGACGACACAGTTTAACAACGCTTCTACTCCTATCATAGAAGAAGCAGCCCAATCATTGAAGGACGGCTGCTACGCTAGGGCATTAATCGACTTTGAAATTAAATTCCCACATGGGATAAGAAAACAGACGCTCTTGGCCCTAGGGCGGAGTTACGACAAGATTTCTTCTAAGGAATCTCTTAAGGAATTTGAACGTTATTTCTCAGACTTCGCGTTCAGCGGATCGAAACTAGGTGATATGGTGGACCCTCAGGCTTGGGGAAGTAATGACACTTTGGCGAGCATCAGCGTGTTATTACAAAAAGAGATATACGCTCTCAATTCAGGGCTCACCAGTGAAACCCCGGGGGTGATATGTTTTTCTCCTGAGACCAAGAGTATAAACAATAGAAAATATTTGATAAGTGGAGAATATCCCCTTACAATGGAGGACTGCGTGCATCGAATTCTAAAGGCCAAGGCTGAGGCACCAAAGGATGAATCAAAATGGCTAATTGTGTTACATTTTAGTGAAGCCCACTATACTGCGTTCTTATATGGATCTCGGGCTGGTACAACAACAACATATAAGGACACCTCGGATGTAGATATGTCCACAAGCGGAAGCGAGGGCGATAATGAAGAGTTTGACGATGAGAAGGAAGACGGACAGCACACTATTCAGGAAGCAGGGCCCGTAGAAGAGACACAGATCTCTGAGGGGACAACGAAGCCCGATATAATAATGGTTGACAATTCAGACACAGGGATATCGGAGTCCAGTCAAATCACGACCTACAGTCAGCATGAACCTTGGGATCCGGACACATGGGAGGGAGACGTGGAAGATCTTATAAACCGGCTCCAAGGACCTACAATTCATCATGATTTAAAAATCGAAATCGAAGAGATTATCTTAACTCACGACCCCAGATTGTGTGAAATCCTGCACTTTCTTACGGAAACAGTGGGAAGATTATCAGTACCGGAACAGGAAAGAATAATGCAATTAGATATCTCGAATCAAGCAGTACAAGACCGCTTGATGCAACAATACCAAATATCTCGTCCAGTTCTACATCAATGGCTGCACAAAATTTGGAAACAACAGATTGAATCTCCGGAGGTCCTCCTGTTAACCTCAGACGATTCTCCAACCTCCGAGTATCTACCGTCTCAAAGTCCAGTTGAGGGCCCAGAGCCGAGCAATAAGAGAAGATGTACCCGCGGGAGCGCTTCAATTAACCAGAAGATATCAAACGACCAAGGAAGCATTACACACGAATTAACAGTCCCGTCTATACAGCACGTTCAATGAGAATTAATTGATGACTTCAAGGAGACGATTGATGAGACGAGTCAGGGCCAGAAAAAGGCTGTAAACTGAATTCAAGTCTGGGATGCACATAAGTCAGAATGGGAGAGGCAGACAGGAATATCCTTTCCTATAGTGGACGCATCATCTCAGATATGGAAAAAAGCGATTATATGTGAAGGAAACAATTACTCCACCTTCTTAAGCAGAGTGCTGGAGCATATAATCTATTAGACAGGTTAGACCCGGCTTTACTAACAAAAATAACGCAACCCTGGAGGATCCAATGCTGGTATGATATGATCCACCAAGGAAAGCAAGGGCAAATAACGGGACTAGAGCCATCCTGGTTTAAAGAGTGGGAAGACAGATTGGAATCTCTACGACATCCATCACATAGGATACTTATCATGAACAGCACGCAGGAATGGATAGCTCTGAAACAGGTTAAATACGGTGGAAGCTAGCTAATACGCCTATGTGCTCCGGTTCTAGCTGAAAAATTGGCGCAACATTCCCTATGTGCACACATTTATGCCGAACAAGTAGCGGCAATCCTTGGGGCAAATTACCACCCTGTGGACGCCATTGTAACTTTACTTACCAGACATTTCCAGGTAATTAAAACTATTTCAATGTACGCGGACAAAGTACAGAATGTCCTAAATGGTCAGACGGGAGCCTGGGGGTTATTAGTGGATTACATATCTGACACATATGTAGCCATACCTACCAACAACACCTCAAACAACACACATAGCTCAGGACCCGAGATGGATCCCCTCTGTTACTAAGGGCTACGCACGGTCATCCCCAGCTAAAAGAAAGGTTAAGCCCATTCCAACGGAAAACCATGCGTTCACAGATATAATGAATGCGACGGATCTCACCATGGCCGCCCCAACATTGAATCCAGATATCACGCATGCGGATTTTGACCTCTCGAAACAAGACTTATACACGACGCTTCACACGTTAAAAGAAATAGAATATGTTCCTGACACAGTGATTCATCAGGCATCTCATGTAACGGCAGCGTTTCAACTCTTATCGCAAAACGTTCGCGGTTTTAAGAAAGAGGATATTTCTCATTGGCTACAGGCTTGGCGGAGAAATGCTCATTCCCGTACACTCAGATTCCTCCTCTTGCAGGAAACTCACATATCTGATTCCACGAGTGCACAGTATTTAACAAATCAATGGAAATACATATGGGGACACTCCCATATCAGTGAGCCATGCGCATATTGGAGTATCGGGACCCAAAAAAAGAAGGAGTTGCAATCCTAAAACACCCGGTCATTGCGGCTGAAGTGACTCCATGGCGTAAAGATAAATGGACGTCTCGATTTATTGCGATTCAATGGAAAGATTGTCTAGTTGTAAACGTCTATGCTCATTCCGGGGATGCGGCTCTCCGAGATTTTTTTTATGGAACTATCGAATCTTTTATGTGACGTGGCATTACACATTATCCTAGCTGGAGACTTCAACTGCGTGGAGTCTCCTGTATTGGATAGATTAGGAGGGGGCAGATTGGAAAAATCTGAGAGTTCCACTTTATCGACATTAATTACCCGGTTTAACTTACACGATGTCGGAACATTTGGAGCCTCAGCTTTGAACGATGAACACCTAACTGCACTAGATCATTTTACCTACTGGAGAGGTGGTCAGGCGAGCCGGATAGATCGTATTTACATTTCCTTTTCCCTTACCTCCTGGTTTAGTGACTTTACGGTGGGCAATACCCCCCATTACTCCGATCACGAGCAAATCTTAGTAACCCTAAGAGATCCCGTGACTTCATCACGTAAACCCCTCAAAAGATGTAGAATGCCGGGGTACCCTTTTAATAGGTACAAGGTACCAGAAATTGCACAACCCTTGGAACATTTTACTCGACAGTTTCAAACAAAAGCGACTAACGTGGGACGGATGGATTGCGAGTTGTCAAGATTTTGTGGTGTAGTCGCTCACAGAAAATCTTCCTGAGATGCGAACACCCACGGGGGGCCCAGACGACTGACTGTCGGAGGGGATACTCCGTCCATCCGAGTCATGATCCGATCCGGCATCCGACCGGCTGGATCGGTCACTTCCATCCGCTTGATCGTGACTACTCGGATTTTGCATGTTTAAAGCTCACCTTGTGTACCCGTCAGTACTGGGTGGTTTGCTCTCCTGGTGGACCCTAGGGCGAAAAGTGTAAATCCGTCGAATAGGGAGATGAGGGTTAGGACTAGGGGTACCTCCTGGGCGGAAATCGTCACCGAGGAGCTCGTTGGGCAATACACTTGAACTTTGTATAGTGCCGGCTGGACCGAGAATAATCAATCGGCCAGCTAAACCAATAATATACTTGAACTTTGTATAGTGCCGGCTGGACCGAGAATAATCAATCGGCCAGCTAAACCAATAACAATGAAGGGTGAATCCAAATGTGTATTTTAAAGCAGATATAACTCCACACTCTTCCACAGAAGGCCAAAATGTCACCACTTCCCAATACTTAATACCGTGTTCAAAACACGGGCGACTTGAGGTGAGTATACGAGGACGCCGCGACTCCCGGTCAGGGGACTTCCGGTGGGTTAACTTAACCTTCCCCGGGCAAACCAATAACAGCAAGAGGGGACCTTGTTAGCCCTCTGCTGTGAACCAATGAAAGCGACTTGTGTCTAAGAAAGCGAAACGTATACTGATTTATCCTATATCCAATACTCCCTTTTGTGTGACCTACCCCAAATAGCCCGGCTGACCAGTCGTGTGCCTTACCCGAAGTAGCCCGGTTAACTCCGATTTTTGTGTACCCGCCTGGCCGGTACACCAACCCCAGATGGTACCAACCCGGCCGGTACACCGAACCCAGCTGGTACCAGTCCGGCTGGTACATTGTACCCGGCCGGCTCGGCCGGATAGCCATCCATTCGAGCCACTTAGCCGTGGGCGCTAGCAATTCCTTGGCATCTTCTCCTCCGATCCGGGTGCCTCCTTCATCCACTAGAACACTCATCTTCCTTCAGGCTCCTTTCACTCATACCTCCCAAACAATCCGCCACCCATCTGCCACCAATCCGCCCCTCGGCCGTCCAACGTCCGCGGTCGTCCCGTCCGCTCAGCCTGCCAGCCCAACTGTCCATGCCTTCTATCACATTCGTCAGGCCTGAGCCCAAGCCTGGCGCCGTCCGGCCGCTTGTAGGTATGCTCGGCAGCGGCTATCCGGCGCCCACGCCCTTGATCCGTATTTCTGCCAATCAGAATGCGCCCTCCGGAAAGTATTTCACATGAATTCATAAGTCACTTTACCACAGCCGCCCCTGAGTCGCGTCACGGCCGCACAACGGTTGAGGCACGATCGCACCCGAACCCAATTGATCTGATCCTGCTTATCCATGCCTCGCTTTGGTACGTCGTCCCACTAATTTATAACGATTATCGTGAACCCGGTCGGTCTCCTCACCGGCTAGCAAGCACGTCCACAGATGTTGACTTTATCTTGATATATTTCCAGTTTTGCAAATCGACAAGGACAACGTTTGTCGTCTCGTTCTCGTGGACAACGACTCGCCCGCCAGCGGGGTGGAAGACGCAAAACCGCCGAAATCGTCCCGTACTCCTGATCTGGTGCTATCGACCGCCGACGCTGAAACTGCGCTCCGCGTTCACGGCCAGGCTTGCGGCGACCGGGACGGATTGAAGGCCGCCGTCTCTTCCCTTCGGGCGGAGCTTCAATCCTGTCGGGCTGACTATGAAGTTCTGTCTCAGAGTTTCAAAACTTCTTGTGCGATGCTGGACCGCATGGACCCCCGAATCGCTGAGCTGAAACTCAGTCGTCAAAAAGCGGAGGGCGAAGTAGTCCGCCTCAGGGCAATTGTGGGTCAGCTTACGGACGCTCTACAACGAGCCGCCGCGCCATCCGCCTCCATCTCCGAAGCGGCGGGGATGGAGAAAAGGCTGGAGGCGTTGACTGCCCAAGTGGATAGCTTGGAGCACATCCAGGCTGACTTGGTCCGACAACTCGCCGCTGCCAACCGCCGGGCCGATGAAGCTGCCGTTCAGAGTCCTTCTCCGGGAACAAGTGATCTTCAGAAACAGGTGACCGATCTCGAGGGCCAAGTCGCCATCCTGACGGAAGAGCGAAACCGTCTCCGCATGCTGGAAGACGTCGTTGAGCCCCTCCGGACTGCCAATCAGGAATTGGTTCACAGATCAAAGCTTCAGCGTAAGTGCCTCTTCTCCTCTTGTGTTGTAACCCAGTCGCTTACAGTCTCCATGTCCTTGTCGCTCCGCAGTCCAACAGCTGGAACAGCTGAAGCAGCAGTCCGCTAAGATCCCTGACATGTCCCGAGAACTTTCGCACCTTCGTGCCCGACTCCGCCAGGTGTCCCACGACTTAGATAAAGTGCGGGACAACCGAAACCACCTGCGCGACTCCCACGTTCAGGCCCTCCGCCAAATCTCGGATCTGGAGCAGCAGCTGCAGGAAACTACTTCCCGACAACAAGAGTTGCGGTCTGAGCTCTACCAGGCCCGTCGAGAAAATTTCGACGCCCATGCCATACTGGCTCGGGCGGACCGTGTTTGCACTACCATGCTGGATAAAGAGGATCGTTTTAGGTCCTTGTTGTGTGAACTACAAGACCAGCTCGAAACGACTCGAAGCCAGGCCGCTCCTCTTTTGCAAGCTCCCCTTAATGTACGGGAATCCGTCTTGTCTGTCTTGGGGATGGTGGATCAGTGGAAAACTTCTCCGCCGAAATCATCCCAGTTGCCCGCTACAGCAGAGTCAGAACCTGAGGAACTTCCTGCCGCCCCTAAATCGCCCCTTGCCGGTCCAGACTCCTCGTCCGCCTCGGTAGGATCGGGGGCCGATAACGTCCGGCCAGCTCTAGCCCTTCCTTAGCCAGTGCTGCCCCCCCAAACGAAAGAAGAAGTGCGAATCCTCCCCCTCGCGCCAATGTCCTCCGGGCAAGTTGGACAGCGAGGAAGAACTCGGGTCGGAAAGCGATGAGAGCTTGTTCGCGAGGCGGTCCGCTGCTGCATCTCCCCCTCTCTCACCAGGTAGAACTGGTCTCACCCCTGGTTCATCCTCTAGCTCCGAAGAGGACTCGGAATCCGGTCCGGCCGCGTCGCCATCCGGCTCGACAGCCGCTTCGCCATCCGGCACCCGGATCCGCCCCCCGTCTGATTCTTCCTCGGACTCGGGGCCGTCCTCCCCTTCGTGCATCTATGACGATGACGAAGAAGACGAGGATTACGATTCCAGCAAGTATGTGTCGCGTTATCCCGCTCTTGCGCGGATACCCGTCGCCGCCCCTCCAGTTCCGGTGGGCGAACGACGGATCAACTGGAACTCGATCAGGTTATCGATCTGCAAACTCCGCCGCCGGCAGGTTTTGGCTCCGGGGAACATGAACCGTCTGATCTATCCTTGCCTCCCGGCACTGTCGACACTCCGGCCGCTCAGGTCGCCCGTACCTCGAGTTCCAACGGAGTGGCCGAGGAGAAAGTGGAAGACAACGACGAGGACATCCCTGATCAGTGGTTATCTCCTCCCGACCTGAGCGATCCAGAAGCACCTCTCTCCCAGACTCCGGCCAAAACCCGGCGATCAGCTCCGGCCGGGCCACGTCCCAAACGTCGACCCAACCGGCCGGCGGCCAAACCCAAGATCCGGAGGAGCACTCTACCCCCTGCGCCCTCTTTTCCTAAACTTCCGCTTCTGTGGTTACCGGGCGGGCGCTTCCCCAGTGGGGCGGATCGGTCCGCCATCCTACCTTGGCAAGTCGAGCAGCTGAGAAATGTAAGTCTCGCTGATATCTCCAGTTCTCAGCTCGCTCACTCCCTATCCCGTCCACCTCTCTGGATGTTCCCTCGATCCCGCAAGACGCCTTCATTAGCGACCTGGCGCCCCGACCTGATGGGGTCGGGCGCCATCGACGCACTCATGAAGACCAAACCTTGGAAAATCCTGAACACTAAGATGCCAGATATGGGACTTCCGTCCAGCCCATGGTTTACGGAATTCAAGGCGAGATTTCAGGATTTCGCTGTGGCTCATGCTTGGGCCATCTGGGAGTCTACCCACTTCCTGTACATCTCTGCAGAGGACAAGCGAGTGGACGAATCTCTCCGCACGTATTTCCTTGCCCGGAAGAATCGTCGGGGGCGAGCTTCCGAGGCGTGGGTCCGTTTATGTACGTTTATCATGGAGGGTATCCGGGATGGTAACTGCGACTTGGACCTGTTTCTCTTCCCGTTCATGCTCCATCTACCGAACCGTAGGTGCGGAAATGCAGCGGAGGGAGGGACGTGGTACCCAGGCCTGGGTGCGCGGGATCAGACTACCTCCCTTTCCGAATCTCTGGAGGCCATTGACCAGCAAGATCCTTGGCGCAATCAGTACCGCAAACGGCCCTCCGACCACCCTGGACTTCGAGTGACTCGGCTCCACGGCAAGTACAGTCATCCACAGGGATGAGCAATCGGGCTTACTTTAATTCTTTTATTTCCTTCGTTTCTCTTTCAATATATCCATCCGTGCTTCTTTCGTTCCCACTCCCAGCATTTACTTTTGACTACTAACCGTGGTTAGTCTCGTCCAGCCGGCTTGGGGGTCCGCCTAGAGGGACCTTTTATTGCCGCAGGGCATCTCTTGGTCCGGTCGGGTGTGAACGTCCTGTTCCCAGTCACGGTCGCCATATTCCTCTTCTACGGGACGGCTGGATCCGGACGAATGGTTCTCGTACCTAGCGGCCGGTTTGATTATCTCCGATAGCTTGTTCATCTCCGCCAATCCGTCCAACAATCCTGGATCTGAAACGGTGAGACCGATCTGATCTCGCATGGCCAAGGTGGCCAGATGGTCTGCGCTGTTGTTCCACTCTCGTTTGACGTGTAACAATTCGTGCTCCGGCCATCTCCGCAAGGCGGACATAACCCGATCATTCAACAATCTCAGCCGGGGCGCCTTGCAATCTATCTCTCCTGTGATTTGCCGGATCACCAGGTTGGAATCACCACATATGATGATCCGCCCCTGTGTCCGGCCAGCCAACAGATCTAGGCAAAGTAACAGCCCTCTGTACTCCGCTTCGTTCACCGTTATGCCAGGCGTGAAATCCGAGGCGGCCGCGACCACTTTCCATTCGGGCAACTTCCACACAATAGCACTATAGGCCCCGACCCCCTTCTTTACACTCGCCGACCCGTCAAAACTCAAAACCATTAATTCCTCCGTGGGTCCCACTGTTGGCGGCGGTAATACGATGGTTTGTCGAGGCTGCTTCCGAGGCGCGATCGCTATCAGTGCTTCCTCCACTTCTGCCCTTGGAGTAATGCTGGCCGCCAGCGTGCCCAGTATTTCCTCTTCTCCCTTAGTACACTTAATCACTTCGAGGGACCACTGAGACAGCAAAGCCGCCCATCTACCCAGCCGGCCGTCAATTCCATTTGCCGTCAGGAGCCACGATAGGGTCGACCGTCTTGATAGTACCTTGATAGGCCGAGACACTAACATAGTATAACACACATCCAAGATCCGCAATAAAGCCAAAACTTCTTTATCCACCAATCCGTAATTAACTTCATTAGCCTTCAGGGTCCGGCTGGTGAATGTCACGGGACAGTACACTCCGTCATGATCTTGAACGAGGGCGGCCGAGATGGCCCATTTGTTAGCGTAGATGATGACCACTGGAATCTTATTCACATCGAAATGTTTCAGGACCGGTGTAGTCGCCATCTTCGCCTTTAACATACCAAAGGCCACCATCGCTCGAGTCATGTGGTCGTCCGGGTCGGCCGCGCAGGGATCCGGCGGCCGGCCGCCTGTCGGGGCAAAAAAGGGCGCCTTCTCATTGGCCGAAATAGCTGACAAGGGCGGCATCCCATTGGCTGATATTGCCGGCCCGGCTCGCGTCTCCGCTTGCCTATCCTGCTCTCTCAGCTTATGGTAATCCACCTCCCGTAATTCATACAAAACCGCCGCATAGACTGCAAAATCCTCGATGAACCGACTGTAATAATTCAGGCTGCCCAAAAAGGATTGCATAGCCTTTAGGGATCGCGGGAAAGGCAGATTACTCAAGGACTCCAAATCCTTCGGATTAGCCTCCAATCCGGCAATCGAAACTTGATGACCCAAATAGGTCACCTTAGTCTTTCCCCAGAAACTCTTAACCACACTAATCGAAAGATTCCACTTTTCACACGTAATCATCAACTTCTCCACTTTGTCACACAGTAAATCCCAGGTAGTTGCCGTAACGAGAATGTCATCAATGTAAGACCGCCGCCCCAAAACTGAAGGTTTTGGGTCGGGGTCCGGGTCACCTTCGGTGAACACGTCTCCGACCAGAGCCGGATCTTGATCCGCCTTGATCTTGAAGTGTCCATACAGCGCGTTATCTATCAGCCGTTGATAGATCTGCGGGGCATTCTTCAGACCGAACGGCATCCGGTTCCACTCGAACAACCCGAAGGGCGTCACGAACGCAGAGATCTCCCGTGCACGATCGGTCATAGAGACCACCCAGAATCCGCTGGCCATGTCCAATGAGCAATACCACAAAACTTTATCCAAGTCCTCCAGCAAATCATTTATCAACGGCATCGGGTAAACCATCAGCTTAGTCAGCCGGTTCACCAGCCGGTAGTCAATACACAACCTTATATCCACCCCATTCTTCTTGATAATAATTACAATGGGCGAAGCCCAGGGCGAGGTGGACGGCTGAATTATCTTGGTGGCCAGCAAACCCTTGATAAGCTCTGACAGCTTTTCCCGATACTGGGGGGCGACTCTTCGGCATCTCTGTGCAACCGGCTTGGCGTCTCCCACATCAATGTCACATACCGCCCCATGGGCGGCCGGAGGAAGTGCGTTTCCTGGTCCGATCAGCAGATGTCGTCTTTTCCATATAATATCCTTCAATCTGCCGATCTCTTCCGGGGTGTTCACATCCGGGTCTCCCACTTGTAGATCGTCAATAGTAACCGCTGGGGGGCAGGGAGTTACCTCAGGTAGCACCGCCATCTGATCCTCCATGCCTTCAACATATAGCTCGCCCCCTTCATGAATGCAGACTTGGTCAGCTTCGACTACTTCGGGATCCCGATCGGCCTGGGTCGATCCGCCTTCGGCTATTTCCGAATTTCGATCGGCCGGCTGGGTCGATCCGCCTTCGGTTAATTCCGAATTTTGATCGGCCGACTGGGTCGATCCGCCTTCGGTTAATTCCAAATTCTGCTCGGCCGGCTGGGTCGATCCGCCTTCACCTCGGTCGTCAAACCATCTGTCATCGGGGTTGACCGCATATGTAACTCTGCTTTGTCCTTTCTCCTGATTCTGTCGTTCGTCCGTCTTCCTCTGGGTGGGCAAAACCAGTTCCGCGATCGGGGCATAGTCTCGGCCAATACGTTCAGCCGGATCCGGCGACGGCCGGCTCCGCGTCAATATTTTAGAAGGGGTCCGGTATTCGGGTTTAGCCACCATCGGCGTCTGGTCCTCTTCTAATTCTTCCTCTTCGCTGACCAGATCGGTGGTTGCCTGAAAAGCCAGGTTTTGCCACTCGATATAGCGTCTTGAGCCAATAGTAACATAGCCCGGCCGGCGGGGTACCTTGTCCTCGGCTAGCCACATTCCAATTATCACGTCTTCATGCAAGGTGAGGGGCCTTTCAGAGATGTTGGTCACGCTTATAGAGTTGAGATGACCACCCCCTTTAACAAACGAGGGTACCCAGCACTCGCCCCTTGTCAACCATAACTTACTCCGCCTGTCGTGTGGTCGTAACATTACTTCCACCGCTTTTCCAACTGGCACCGTTACAAACTGACCTAACTTGAGGAACTGGACGTGGGCGCCATATAAGGGCCGCCGGCCGGCAAGCTGGATCTGTACCTTATCCGGCAACGTCAATGTTCCATGCGATAAATCCAGCCGTATGCCGGCCGGTACCATAAAATCCATACCCAGAATTGCGTCCTGCCCGGCCAGCTTGCCTACCCAGGCGGTAAAGT
>MIQA02023290.1:0-17930 GCA_001887855.2 Sclerospora graminicola
CGGTTCATCATTGTCGCGAACATGGCTTTTAATTGCTCTGGGACCTCCGGCATGTTGGTTGGACCGGTATTGGAGGTCGGATTGGCCTGTGGCACTTCCTGAGCGTCTTCGAAACTATCGTCCGATCCGACTCTACCAGGTTCAGGCTTTCTCTTCCTGTTCTGCGACTCGGTCTTGGGGTCGATTTGCTGGATCCCTTTCGGGCCCAACGTCATACGTGTGATCCCAACCGAGGAGTCGGTGGATGCCGCTCCAGATTGTGATGACGATTGGTATATCGACTCGATATCCATAGGATACTCCACCAACTGTGATCGGTGCGAAGGATCTGCGATCGGCGACTGAACCACTGGGTTCGCCCCTAGTAACGAGGCAAGATGATCATACAGGGTGATCATAGATTCTCTGATCGTCTCTTGATCCAGATCGAATAGCATGTTCGCGTCGAAGGCACCAGTAGTAAGCCAACCTCGTCGATCTGCGCCAAGAGGTTCCTGATCAGATCAAGTTGACTGCCTGTGATCACCGGCCGGGTCGCTCGACCTTCCAGTTTCCCGATGATCTTAGGCTTGATGATCTTCATCACTGGGTTGGTAACCAGGAACTTGTGGAACTCTCGAAGATAGAACAGTCGTTCTACATCTTGGACAGTGGTCTTCTCGGCTGGTTCAATCTTCTCTTCGTCTTCTTCGAAGATCTTCGGTTTAGGTTTCACATATTTTTTAGGTGGATCGCAATGATCCGCCCCCATGTTTTTTCTGTCTTTTTCCATTTTCTTCTTATGCATAGGATCAAGGTTAACACCTCGATCCTTTCCTGGGTTATAGTCAACTTTACTATAACCCAGATCGGCCCCGATCGGGGCCATGTGGGGAGTTATTTCATCTTTAATCTCGACCTGGCACTCCACCAAACCAGGTCGATCATCGCTTTCTTTAGAAATGGACAGCATCGGAGGCGATACGCCTTCCTCCAATACACCCGAAAAAGTTTCCTCCACTTTGATTTTCACATCTTTTCATCATCAAAGGAATCACGGTGATATCCTGAGTCACCAAGTGATCCGGGCACGCGCACCATTGTGGTGGAGCCGATTTCCAAATTCATGACCGAAGTCTTGGGTGGAATCCGGATACCCACTGGCCCGGACGACCAACTATCGGAGGGGGTACTCCGTCGATCCTGATCAGCATCAGAATCAGATGAATCACCACTATGGTGACTGATCTGATCCTCCCGGTCATCTGGCCGGTCTTCATGCTCGTCAGAATCTATGTTTAACTTCATCTCACCTTGTGTACCCGTTGATCGGGGCTGATTACACTCACTTAGGTGGACTCGGTGACGAAAAGGATGATCTTGATCAGGTCGGAGGGTTTGACCTTCTCGAGACGGGGTTTGTCCTCGAGTGGAAATCTTCACCGGAGGACGGGTTGGGGTCGACACTTATTCAGTATCTAGGCACTGATCAGGAAAGTTCGTCTGATCAGGCCAGCCAATGAGAGAGAGGTATAACGAAACCAAGAAAATGCGATCAATCCACGATCTTCCACAGTAATCCACAAACGTTATCTCCACAAAACCTTTACCAATATTATTAACGTGTTCCAAACACGTGCGCGTTGCGGGTGAGGTTAGATCACCTAAAACAAAACCCGTCGGGGGTCTTCCGGTAAGCCAAAATGCGTCTAAGCGCGTCTTAACCGGGAATCAGTTAAGCAAGAGGGGACTAATCAACCCTGTGCTCCCAATGACCGCACACGTGGCGGAGCGACTCTTTGCTTTAGGGGGGAAATCTAAACCTGTTATTATATATGCAAAGTCCTATACCTGTGTACCATACCTCAACTCATGCCTGACCTTTACTTCGAACCTTTTTACTTCGTCGCACGGTTGCGTAACACTCTCTTGCCCATCCTGGCTGCACCTTCAAGCTGACCTGTACCGATTCTGCCCCGATCATGACCCGACTCTTCAGAAGATCTTCAACCCATCCTGATCTTCAACAAACGACCTTGAAACCACTTGAGACCTGCTCTTCAGCACTTGTTCACTTCATATATTGTCCGACCAAACCGAGAACTCACTTGCCCTTGCTTATCAACGCTGATCAGAGGCTGATCGGCCCTGATCACGATCGCCATAGTGATCGACCAGGTGATCAGGCCTGATCAGGCCTGATCAGCCCTTGATCACCTCGGGAACGTCCTGGGTCATCATCATTACGACTCAATTCATCTTCCAAACCATACTTCCGATCTTAATACACCGACATGACAACCATACCGCACTGATCTCGGCTGATCAGGCTTGATCAGGCCTGATCAGGCCTGATCAGGTCTTGCCACATCATCTCCGGACCAACCAAAGGTTCACATCACTCGTATAACCTGTTAATCCACCTGCCCGATCTTCATTCATCATTTGATCTTCTTTCTCCGGGCATGACAAGCCGATCAGGCTGCAACTTTGTATCATAGCCGGCTTCCACCAATATACCGTTCGGAGATCGGCCGGTCACCCGCCCTTGGTATGCCATGTCAACAATCACCATTTCTTATTATATCCACGAGAACTCCACTTAGTGACTGTGATCATGATCGTGATCGTGATCTTCATCGTTCCGCCAGTGCCTGGGACCGGGCTTAACGACCATACTTGGCTGATTCTTCCACATCGTAAATATCCGTTGGCCACCACCTTTTCTTCTTGCTCGTGATCAACCTTTTCCCACCCATCAACCGTCATATGTTGATGGGTGTTCTATCATCGCCAATCATCGGTCATGTGTGGTCCACTTCAGTCCCAATATTTCCCGATCGCTTCACCACAATCGCCCTCATTTTATGTTTGGCTTCCTTTGCTTTTGACTTCGCCCGGGAGTGCTGGACTTTGTGCGCGGGGAATTGTTCGAGGAAGACGAGTTTGACTCATTGACAAATCAAATGAAAACGAGAAAGTTTGAAAGTACACAGCCATCGCGCACAAGCTGAAGCAAACGCTATCCGGCCTCGAAGGCAATGAATACGGGAAGCAGTAGGAAGAGAGATCAATGGACAGACGAATCTATCACGCGAACTGCTGCGATGACACCAACAAAACAGATGAGAACTGAACCGGATAGAATGGGGGATTTAGTTAATCTGGTGGGGCAGATTGTATCAACCCGCGAAGCGAACTTCAACAAGCACAGCAAGCTGATATGAAATCAGCGGCTAGCACTCGTACTGAGTATCACAAGAAGCTGAAAGACATTCGGCGGTGCATCACGGCTATCGAAAGTGAGATGAGCTCGGCTGCAAGCTCAATTAAGCTGCAGCTTCAGGGTGATCATGTATTTTTTTTGAAAACTACAGACGTGTGGGTGCCACTGATGATTTTCATATCTTTTGAGCCGGATCCGCAGTTTAGGGACGTACTTTGTCCATTACCGCCGCTGTGGAAGTAAGCGAATTTTTTTTTTCGATATGACAGACGTGAGACCAGCGGAGATCGAGTTGGAAGGGTTGAAACTTGCATTGCTCAATTGCTGAGTGGCCGTAGCTGCGATAAAGACAATTCAATACACGTCCTTTTGTGTGCGATCTTTCAAAGTTGCTGTTTGAATTTTCACTTTCAACAAGGATTCTACAGGTTTACCAGACATATATGGCGATACGACAAGTAAATAGACTTGACAATCCATGAAGATAAACACACCCGGTAAAACGCATCATCGGGAACTCTCTGACGCATAACAATGTCTCCAGCATTAACCTTAGGTTTTTAGTACTGAAATCACCCCATGAATATTATAAAAAGTCCATCATTACGTGACCCAAATGGTTAACATTCGATTGCAGCACAGGTATTTACCTTTTTCTCGTCTGGATGATTAAATAGAAAAATGTTCTGGACCGCCTTCTTAATCCACCCTTCTTCTTCGACCGACTTTGCTTCGCTTTCAATCAAACTTAAAAGCTGTTTAAAGTCCTCGTCATCATCAGAAAAGCCTATCCGAGCGGCAGCCGAATTACACGTCAGTTCCTACAATGGTATCTGGTTTTTCGTAAAACCGCGCACATGGCCTTTGCATGGACTGCAAATATAACACTTCTCCGCCAACATAAATACTCCCGCGAGGACCATCCCGCTCCTTTGACGGAATAACACCGTCCAGGAGATACATATCGCGGTGATATCGTCCGTTCGTACTTCAAACTGAACCAAACGGTAGGATGCCTCTTCGACAAGCACATGGCACGCCTCAGACGAGTTTCCTACTGCTTTACAATGTCAATGACGTTCTGGTCGTAAGAACTCGAACACGCCGTCACTCGCTACGATAATAAATTTATCTTGCGGGTTGAGCCCTTTGCACAAAATTTCGGGATCAGCTGTCGCGCTGAACTCTAATGAAACTAAGTTTCCAATACTGCAAGTAAAATTTGTTCTCTAATACGTAAAGACGCCAACAATAATTCTTTGCAATATAACACATATCATGGAAAAAGGTGGAGCTTACGGATACTGTCCATAAGGATGCCAGATGCGTAGCGGGTCTCCGTTCTCATCAATTTCGTGCCCAGGCGATATGCCCCAGATCTCATGGATAGGCTTTAAACCTTCTACTTGATCGACAGTCAAGATACGAGCACCACATTTCTTGACATGATTAGGTAGTGGGTAAAGGCCCTTTACTAAATTTGTTTTATGTGAGGATCGAACCCACAACCTCTGACTTATCAAGTTGGTGCTTAACTGGGGGTACAAATAATGCAGTGGTTAACCACAAACTTGATAAGTATGAGGTAGTGGGTTCGATCCTCACCTCAGTCCTATACATAAAGGCGTAAGAAACAAAGGCAAATGAGAGCGTGGTGGATTCTTAACTAACCTGGCGGAAGGACGTCTGATCAATCGACAGTGGCTTGACCACTAACTTGGCCTCAACTTCGCTAGATGCTTCGTAATTTTCTTGAGCAATTCTTGCTCTCGAATCACCGACATTCGAGACGTGGATCTCGTTGACACAATATAGTACGGAAACCGACGTGGTGCCGTTCATCAAATATTCCAAACTCGCTTTGTGCATGGCTCGGTTGGTGTGTTCATGAGCTTTTGTAGGAGCAGGCAAGATTCCGAGATTTTCGTCTGAGTTTTTGATAATATTCTCTGGCAACTGTTCGGCTGCAAATTGGAAGCATCTCCGTACTATCCGAGGCCGTCAAAGACATCAAAAACCGCCTTCTGATCATCACCAGCGAAGTGCGTCTCGCAGTAATATATAAAAAGCGGTAAAAATGTTTAATCAGTCGCCCATCTTGTTTTACATATCTTCCGGGTAAAAGCCACGTTTTGAGTAATACGTGTAACGCAGGTTGTAGTCTTCGATCTTGGTGCGGTGTGTTTTTACAAAATGGCCGTTACTGGGGCGGTGGGGCGGTATGAAAGTGTTCGTTCCTGGCTCAGATGACGTCTTTAGGCTTGGTGAAGCAAGTAAAGAGGACAGCAATGATACCAGCTCTTCGTCCTTGTTCACGTGCAGCTCTGTGGCCGCGTACTTGTGCGGGCTGGACAGTAGCGTGGCATAGGGCACAGTGAGAATGTCGCTTTTGTCGGCAGAGTGAACGTGGGGAATTACCACGGAACAACGGTCGCTGACGGTGCTAGTGACGGACGATTTCACGGGCATTAGCGGTGAGATTCAGATCGCCGGTCGACAAGTCTTCGCCGCAATATCGAGCAGTGTGTTTTGCTACTATTAATCCCAGAGTGAGTATGAAAGTAAATGGGACGATGCAATCGAGGTCATTCCCTCAAATCGATCGAAGACGTGCACTCGGATGGCCTGGATGTCGGGAGTTATGTCGTCAAAGTGAAAATAATGTTCGGCTTATGGCCGAGAGCACCCAGCTTGCAAGCGCTGGATGCTCGCCATGTGTTGTAGCAATTTGTTCCTCAGCAAAGCACCGCATCCCGAGTTTTGGGCCACTACCCAGTCGAAAGAAGCGTGAATCTAGAAACTCGATCGCATGTACCAAGTCTTTCGAAGTCGGTACTTTTCCTTGCGGAATTGTAAATTGATTTTCTATACCGATCCCGGTGGCCGGATGCTCGGGATGCTTGCGCTTTCGTCGATTTCGCACTTGCAATTGTCCAAAGTCTGGACACGCAGCCAAGAAGTTGCAGATTTCTATTAACTCGAGGTGAGTTTTGCCTTCCCAACGGCCGCCGAAGAGAGTTCCCGCACGGATCAGATTGGTGACTTTCATGCCTGTTTGCTGGCGTTTGATACCGAAAACAGCTCCAAGAGTGGGCCCATGGGATCTACGGTTGCTGTACAACTCCATGTCGTTAAAAGGCACGGCGGCATTGTCATCACTGGGCGAAATTCAGATTTTTTGCCGAAAGAATTGCTCAAATTGTTTACGTTTGATCATAGTGACGACGCGCTTTTCAAGACTACGTGCTACGCGTGGGCCCAATAGCCCCTTCGTCCTCCTAGCGTTGTCCTGTGTCGGATGCACCAACGGGATTCAGTTCGTGTGGATGGCTCTATTACCGCACATCACACGAAGAGCGGGTTTGATTGCGCTATTTTATGCAATGGGGCTACGAGCTGTCGATTTACAAGCACAAGGTCTTGCCGGATGAAGCGTCGGCGATTCGATACGGTGTGATTAATTGTCGTGCACTTGTGAACGTTCGGTATGCGTACATCAATTCGCCCGAGATTGCCGTTGAGCTCTTGCTCGGGTCAGATACGGGCGTCATGCTCACTCCTCGAACTGACCAGGAAGCAGTCATGTAGCGCATCTCGTTATGGGATGCCAAGCGTGTGTACGGGCACTTGGAATCGGGCAAGACCAAGCAAGACACGTTTGGGACGGGCGTCTTAATTAGTCGGAGAAGCACGTTCTCGACGCCCAAAGACAATGAAGAGTTGTTGCGTCTCCATATTGAAGCTGCGGTCATTTACTCGTCGATGCTTCAGGAACAGGACTCGCGCAAGTGGAATTCAAAGTATTTTGTCTTCACGAGTTCCCGCGCTCTCATGATGTCACTTGCCTTGTATTTCTACGATGAAGAGCCCGACATTTTGGGCTCGTTTTCACTCAAAGACATTGTCGAAGTGCAACGACAAAGAAGAAGCGGCAATTGCAAGTCGGCGCCTTGATCTAACGTAATGGACACATACTTTTTAATGAAAACTGATATTTCGTTTTATTTTCTACCCTTGATGAGGATTCGAACCAGCGTCAACGACAAACAAATGTCATGATGGCACAGGAGGAGCCCGAGTCGGAATCAGGAACGAGCGATTGTTTGTACAAAGAATACCAATTCCTTAAGCCGCACCAGAATGTTGACATGAATAATGTCATCATTGGTCGTGCGATTGGTAAAGGAGCTTTGGGAAAAGTGTACAAGGTTTCATTGAAGGGTCAAGACGTGGCTGTGAAGGTGCTCTTCCGACAAAAGTTGATGTTCGGAAAGCCACTGGCAAGTGGCCCGGTCGTTACCCTGCAATGGTTTAGCGTCACGACAGCCACGCGAACCTTTTCTTCAATTTTATTTGCAGTGATCCAATCATCTCGATCAGCTGCTGATCATCCAAGATATTCCCCTTTGCAGTCTGAAGCAAGTAAGAATCTGGTCTTCGATTTTCTTGAGGGATTCCTTGTTGGTTTCATCCTCCAGCAATTTTCTTTTAACGTTGTCCGAGCTCAGGCTCCTCCATCACGACCATGATGCCTATTACTCGGTCTTTTAAGCCCTCTTGAGTCGCCTTAAAGTTTAACATGTTGACACCAGAGACCCTACGAGTCATATGCACTACAGATATGTGCATTGTCCAAATGTTTAATAAGTGCGCTATTCACCGAGTCGCAGAAACCCTTTTGGATTTGCTACAGGTCATTCATCTCGAGCAAAAAAATTTAGGACGATGCATGTTTTGGCTTGCTATGCGTGCAACCGTACTTTTTTAGCCATAAGTCGAACATATGTTCCATCTATTTACTTGACCACACTCCTGCCGTAGTCGATGTCATCGCAATTGTTCCACAATTGAACTTCTTGAAGCATTGAACGGATTGCACCCAACGAATTAGTTTCATGTTCTGAGGGCTGGTGGTTGATACAAAAAATGTGGAGTTGCATGCACGCGGAAATCACAATTCGACAATGGCGCAAACTCACACATAGCGGCCGCTTCAGAATGCACCACTTGTTGACCAGTAGCCCAAATGCCACTTCGACTCTGATTCTGAGCTGCCTTAAATAGAAATTATAGCTGTCTCGTTCTGGCTGCCCATGAACTTGCGCTTTGTTGAGGGGTGTCATAAGGAACTAGCCCTGCATACATGCGTTTGTCACCTATAACTAAGTGGCTCCCCTTAATAGTCGTTAGAGACTTGCTTTGATGTCAGCGCTGGATTGCATGCGAATCGTTCATTCCACCGGGTGAGTTAACCATGAACAAGGTAAATTGCGATCGATGGTCCGTGCATGCCTGGACATTGAGACCATATTTCTGATTGTGACTTGAAACGAAGCTTGTAACATGTCCTCACTCACTAATTATTGGCACATGAATGGCTTAGCCAACCATCGATGGCACCAATACATCCTTCAATTATCACATTGTCGATCTGCTTATTGCCGCCAGCACTATCCCACTTGGAGTTCCAGGAAAATGAATTCGAAGGGACTTGGTATCATTAATTGCATACATCCCTCGATAAACAATATGATAAAACGCTGCACGACTCACACCAGTGATCACACGAATGTGATATTGGCTTCCGCCGGCAAGCCATGAAAGACAGCATTGTAGCATGCCTGCCGGCGAAACTGGCGGGACACCTGACGCTCGACGGACTGACTGATCATAGTCGATGTGCAAATCTGGTCCGACCACACGGAGAAGTGCTTCAAACGACTCGTAGCTCATCCTATAGTACCGACAAAACTCTGATTAGTGGAGAAGGTATTCAGCATGTCGAGACCAAGATATCCGCTCCCGCACCATTTTTTTTCTTCCTGTAGACTAGACGTCGCTGTACATGGATAAATATAGCGATGACGATAATGAAGCAACAAATGTCATCGTCTGTGGCTCCACGCAACCTCCGATTCGTAGCCATTCGTACAGCATAATTTTTTCACGTGATCGCAGCGGTATTTTATTTATTTTGGCAGTAGTACTATTTCTGAGTAAATCCTGGAGACAGCACGTCCTTTACAATGGTGACGGCACTTCCTTCAAGGCTGTGACCGTGCGTCGTTTACAGTGACGGCGATCAATTGTTTTTGGTAAAATTAGTGGTGATCATTCAGCGACGTAAACCTGATTTGTTTTCGGGGAATTCCATGAAGTCGATCAAAGCAAAACTATTGGTTAAAAGTCAATTCACGCATGCGCCTCCCGTGCGTCGAGCGCCTCGTTTTTGTATTTGTCATCTGACTAATCACAGTGCGTGTAGCGACGCATGCGTCAAAAACTCTTTGGTTGAGTACGGGCCTAAGGTACCCGTTTTCCATAAACTGCTGAAATACGTTACATGTATTGTGTTATGCATGTTTTTTGGCAGATACAGTATGTACTCCCACTAACCATGGATCTGATCCATCCATAGGTCCACAGATCCATCGAAATCAATCATTTACTTAAAAGAAGCGTAACCCAAGAAAAAATATGTACCCAGGCACCCAAATCGCAAGAAAATTACTAGAATACCTCCTGCTTCCTATACTGTAGAAGTTCTTGGAGCCAACTTAGGCTTCTGTGATAATCTCCGGCCAGAGCACCTTCGTTCGGGAGCATAACATCTTTTTTGAAGGAGCCCTGGTGATGGGGATAGGCAAGACCCCTCTGTTGCTAAGGTAGGAAACCGCTGGTGATTTGTGTAGATTTTGAACTGAAGTTTGGATAGCACAAGTGACGACTTCTTTTTAATTAATTGGATGCCTATATAATCAACGAAGCCCATATTATATCACTGAATTAATTTGATCCATCGTTCAAGGCCTCACCCAAGATCCAGGATCCATGGAACTTGAATTTGGATAGTGTCGACGCCCTGAAGAACACATACCTTTTTTGGCCATTTATACGATATCAAAAATCAAATCCCGAAGGTATATTTTTTTCTGCTTAGACGCAAAAAGTCAACAGTTTCGAATTTCAAACTGAAAATAAGGCGGCAACCACACTGTAGAGCACGGTACATCGGCAATGCTGAACTTTGTCGTGTACGGATTGGACGTCTTGAGCTGCAAGTTGTTTGAATTTGATAAGGAGACGAGTGCCCTTAATTCAGAGCGACTTCCACGAGTCTTTTAAGCAAAAGTTCAGTAATTTTATACAGTAGTGATCTCTTGGCCATTAAGCAAGAGATCACTACACCATTTTGAGGTCAAACTGGGATGCAGCATGGATCAAAGTGAAATTTAAGGCCATGTTCGAACTCGTCATAAATCTTTTTATCTCGTAAAATAAAATGATTTATATCATCGAACACACGTAACGTTACATGTTAAAGTGTTTAAGGCACATGTAGAACCTATCTTATAGAACCTAAAATACATTTAAGACATTTGCAAAATCGTCCAGAATAAAAGCAGACTTGTGCAAAAAATTGAAATGACGATGTCAATGCCGAATTGCACTGTATTTCACCGTTTCAGAAAAGAATGAACGATTTAATTCGACCTTTCATATCTCCATCATTATTTTGATAACAGCCACAATCCATACAATATTCGAAAGAGCGCGGTGTGTGCTATCAGCCAGTATTTTATGTTACAAAGCCCGCAATATTCAAGTTTATAACAGCATACTTGAGCGATCGGATTTGACAGGTGAATTGTTTTTTTTTCGTATTACAGTAGATTTGGATTTATCAGACAAACCAGCATTCTGAATATATACTATCATCCGATAAACCTCATTTTTCCTCATTTTTGCTCATTTTACGACCTTACAGCACGTTTTGTAAGTCTACAATTGTATATTGTTAATTTCACCTATCGTAATGCTTATATTTTTTGTAAAAAACAAAAGCTTCATTCTTTTCTGAGACAGAGAAGTAATTCACACAATTTGGCTCTCTACGTCTGAAGGCAGGCTTCTCGTTAGTTAGATTGGCTGCTTTTTTCATGATCTACTGAGCTGATTTTTGTTGGTGGAAAGTATCGTTGCTGCATGTGTATGGACTCGATGATGATTTTTTAGTGATATTCTTGGCCCGCGTCCAAAAATCAATTGAGATGGTACAAACTATTTTTAGCAAACAATCGACCACCAAAACGCACGGCTTAATTATCACCAGAAGTTTTGTCAAGTGTACGCGGGTACGTAAAAGACCACCCTACGGTCTACCCGGGGAGCTACACGGTTACTCCCTTGCCAACATCTCTTGTTGTGTTCGCTGAACACCGTAGAGCTTTCCATTTTGCGACATGTATAGTCTGTGCTCGAAATTAGTCTGGAGCAGACTAATTTAGGTAAAGAAAAATTAGTGAGTTATCAAAACTTCCTAATTAGTCTGGCACAGACTAATTTGTGTAAAAAAAATAAGAATCCCAATTGCCAGGCCACTGAAAAGCAGGGCTGGCAAGCATAGGTTTAAATGCATTAGGTTTTAATCAGGTTTGGAATAAAACCTAAAAATTCGATGCCCTGCCAGAGATAGGTTTTAATCACAGTTTCAGAATTTTAACATATCCAGGTACCTCGTATCGTGTGCTTGCAGCTTAAATGACTGAGCAGACATCCTTAATCCACTCCAATCTCTCTTGATACTTCCACTTCGTCGTTTGGATTGCCATGCATTTCAGTGTCAACATCCAGACGGCTCGCCGTTAGCTCCCACGGCTTAAGCTTCTTTGTGTTTGTTGTTTCATAACTTAAATTGGCTTTTAGAAGGGGATACGGAGACATTCGTGCTAAGTGTGTCCTCAAAGTCCTCGGGTTGCCTTTTAATCAACGAGGGAAGTGCTTCTCTTGCAATCTTCATCGTTTTTCGTGTATCTACTACGTGGAACACTTGGGTAAGATGAGACCAACTTATACTTCAACCTCCACGACATATGATGTGAAAGGCGTTGCTGCTTAAGTGCATAAGATTCAGGAGATAGCTGCCGCAATTCGGCATTACGGCCCTAAAATCACAAGAGCAACATGTTGAAAATTGAGTGGTTCGTACATGACGCTACGTTGGTGCATACGCATTTCAGTTCTTGCTACTTTAGCCTATTACTTATGCGTTTTTACAGATACATGCGTCAGCGAGAACAACACTGTAGTCTTCTTTAACTAAAAACAACTTGGAGCAAGCAATGGATTTCGTCTGCTTCCATAGTTCGATACAGAAACTGGCCTCTCTGGCAGAGAGGTCAGTTTTATCTTTGAAGCTATCGTATGTCCACCAAGACGGTCAATTAGAATTTGCCCAATGGTCTGGTGCTTGTATGGCTCAGAAACAACTACTTGTGGTGACCAGTATGGCAAACGTTGCTGACACATTAGTAGGTGTAGCTCGGTAAAGGCTATGTAGGCAATCTATAACATAAATAATAATATAGGTAAGGCCTTACCCTAACGTTTGGGCAAAATCTAGGTTTTATATAGGTTTTATTCAGGTTTTATTCAAACCTACTTTCCGGTTTCAAAAAATCTAGGTTTTTACCAGCCCTGCTGAAAAGTAGGTAGAATTACCTAATTTAAAGGAAAATAGGAATTCTGGCAAACCCATATTAGGCAGGCGTCCAAAATTGTATGGATGCAAATTAGGCACTCTTGCAGCATAAGATGAAAAAACTATCAAGTAAGTACCGTTGGAACCGCGAAAGACGGGCGTGGGGTTTTCTATCGTTTGATCGGCACTCAGTAGAGATGCACATGCAAATGTGCATGCTGATGCTCGAGTTGTGCTTTTGTTGTTAGTTATAATCCCATACCGGATTCTGATGGAAACGACGTGCTCAATGCAGCAGCACTTTATCCATCGGGAGACTACCCGTGCGTCAAATAGGTGCATCGACCAGCACGTTTCGTGCAACAATCGGGCTAAAAGATGCGGCCGAGTTTCTGGCAGTGATCCAAGATGACGGTACATTGTGGTGGAGGAAGTGAGTAATATGGAGTGGAGATCAGTACGACATTCTTCACGGTGCGATGACATTTATACCGTACCTAAATAAATGTAAGAGGTACTATGAAGAAGTTGCAGACAGTCAACCGCGCCATCCCCCCCCCTCCGTATAGCCAATATGCTATATTGGTTCTACTCTCAACAAACTATCATGGCGTTGGCAAGGTCACAAAAATAACTTTCGACGCTGGGTGGAACACATATGTCAATTTTTTCCATACTTTAAAACTCATGGCATTGATAAATTCGGTGAAGGAGTATGAGGTTGTCGACCAACAGCATCTTCAAGCATATGAGCAGCTCTGGATTGCAAATTTCAAAAAATCAGCAGTAAATAAGAATAATGCATTTACGATAGATCATCTACGTAAGATGGATTATCGATCGAATCATAAAGACAGCATTAGAGCTTACAACAAACAATACTATAAGGCAAATAAGCAACGCTGGGAAGCAATTTCGAAAGAGCGCCTTGCAACGCGATTCAATTGCGAATGCGGTGGTAAATATTCTGCTGCAAATCGTCATGTTCACATCCGATCGCTGAAACACAAGCGGTGGCTGGAAGAACAGAGTACTTAGACCGTGTTATTTTTTTTGACCGAGACAAAAAAAGAGACTTGTTGATATAGATAATGACACTGGTAGATAGTCATGGTACGCGCTGAGCGTCAAGTGCAAAAATGACACATGCAAATATGAAGGTAATTACATCGTTTCTACAGTATATCGAATATATTTCAGAAATGTTTGATAATATATAGCAGCGATGGAAATTGAATATGTTGATGATGCGCCAGCTCATATCGATGAAAACTACTAACGGCAGCAGATCAATTAGCCCAGCCACAACTTGAAATCTTTCGTCCGACTCTCGAAACCTTGCCCAACATGAAGCAAAAAAATCTCAGAGATTAAACTCTGAAGCTGATTAAGTAAGCGCAGTAAGAAGTAGCTGCTATATATTTTAAGAGCTGCAGGCGCTTCACTTCACTTTTGAGCGCTTCCAGTCTATCAAGTCTATCGGTGCTGTCGTTCATAGCGGTAAGGGCACGCTCGCGATATACGCTGTCAATGTCACCAGGCAGAAACTCGCGATTGATGATATCGAGTTGATTTTGAGACTCTTGAATCCGTTCATGCTGAGATTCAATCATCTTGTCAATGCGCGTGAGCTCACTGACAATGTCAAAGTCTTTAAATTCAGCAATCAAGCGGCCGTAAACTTCATATCTATAGTTGTCGATAGGATCATGCATGGCTGGCTACTATATTTATGAGCTGATGCCTCGAAATAGAAGTTGAAAAAGTTTCCCAACTTTCCATGCTACAATCGCGAACTTTCCAACAAGCAATGAAGTCGCTGATTTATCTCGTGATCGGAGATGAGAGCGTCTTTGGAGTGGAGATCGAGGATCGGGAGAAAGTATGGAAACTAAAGAAGATTGCGGAGAAGAAACGCTATACATTTGCTCCAATGGACCTCAAGCTTTATGTCGCGAAGAAGGGCGACAGTTGGCTGAAGACGAGCGATCCGAGTGTCAAGCGACTGGAAGATTGCGATGTTCCTGCTCAAATCAAAGACATCATGAAGCAAAATGGTGAAATGGATCCAGACTATCGTCTGCTTAATACAGCGTTCGGTTTCCCAAACGAAGAAGATACTGAAGACGGTGACATCCACGTTCTGGTCGACATTCCGGAGTACGTCAAGAAAAGTCTTTGCATTCTTCGGTACAATCGTAAGTCGCAGCAGTTGCATAAGTCATTTCGTTGTTGGTGGTGGCTGATCGCGCTGTGATAGAACAGTACGTATCACAAGACTTGCCTATGGAGAGTGTATTGTCGCCTTGGGATTGGCTTGCTACATTCTTTTCTTCCCCAACCAAAGCCTCACCGTCCAAAAAGGATGTCTAGCATGTGCCGCGTTGGCAGTGTCCGCATACGCTGCGAAGGTGTTGGAGAAGAGGAAGGATTACTTGCGAGGATCGAAGAGCAGCAACGCCTATTGGACTATGGAACTCTGCCGCAGATCGTTTAGTGCTTCGCGGTTGACATCTGCACGGCTGAAACGTCAACGCCGAGTTAACTCTGGAAACTGAATGCAACGCTCCTTTAGCTTGGAAATGGTCTTTCTTATCTAGCATTTGACCAGTCTTAACATAAAATCTTGGAAAGAGTTGGGCCATGTTATAAGAGGAGTAAGTGTACCAAATGGGTGGTACCGATATAAGACGAAGACTTTTCTTGACGTACTCCGGAATGTCGACCAGAACGTGGATGTCACAGTCTTCAGCATCTTCTTCGTTTGGGAAACCGAACGCTGTATTAAGCAGACGATAGCTTGCATCCATTCCACCATTTCTCTTCATGATGTCTTTGATTTGAGCAGGAACATCGCCATCCTCCAGTCGCTTGACTCGGATCGCTCGTCTTCAGCCAACTGTCGCCCTTCTTCGCGACATAAAGCTTGAGGTCCTTTGGAGCAAATGTATAGCGTTTCTTCTCCGCAATCATCTTCTTTAGTTTCCATACTTTCTTCCGATCCTCGATCTCCACTCCAAAGACGCTCTCATCTCCGATCACGAGATAAATGAGCGACTTCATTGCTTGTTGGAAAGTTCGCGACTGGGAAACAGCACACATTCACGCTGCGTGAATCACGCAACACAGCGCATTTTAACCAATCAGATCCCACCACTGGAATTATTTTTGTTTTGACAAACCAATATATAGAAACTAAATAATAGTGAGTTGATCTTGAGAGATAAAAAATAAATTTATACACCTGGGAAACAGCACACATTCACGCAACACAGCGCATTTTAAACAATCAGATCCCACCACTGGATTTTTTTCTATTTTGACAAATATATTAGAAACTACAATAAACGTAAACTTTCAGTTTAGTGCGCTGAAATGGATACCTAAGGAAAATGACCATTACTTTAGACTCGCAAGTAAATCTGAGCACATGTCCGAATAGCCACAATCACAGGCAACCCAAACCTTATTTTTACCGATTTTTCGCAGTGCTTGGCTGTTTTCAGGAACTGCTTCAATCCGATAATCAACATTTGGCTTCCGCTCAGTTTAGTGCGCTGTAATAAATAAGTCTTTGTATTGGGTGGCTTGCGAAAATTATTTAATAAATAAACCATTCCCTACCACACTCCAGATCTGTAATATTTTATCATATGTAAACGTAATAAAGCTGTAGAGGTATAAAGTTTCATCAATTGCTAACTGGAATCGAGTTGAAACGCATGGGCAGCCACGATAGTTAATTCGATATTGACGAGTCTTAGACGGTAACATTTTGATCACATTTTTCGAGTCTGCAACCCCATTCAAAGCTTCACTCAGCGAGTGGAAGCCAAAAAAACTCCGACAGACTTGTCAATGTTCGGACCGTTACGTGTGCAGCGGTATGCATATTCTATCACAAGATGTACCAGATCGCGTAAAAAGTGGGTCAGCACTAGCATACGCGAGGCATCGTACTTGTTCGCATCCAAGACTATGATGCGCCGCGTAGGCAAGCATGACATCTTGAGCTTCTCGACGAATGTGCGTAAATCGGGGTAATCACGGCACTCGAACAGCAGAGCCTCGCGTAGCCTCTTGAACTCACGGAAGCTTCGCTTTGTGTGGAAGATTTCGCCTGTATCACGGTGACGCGTCTCAATCGCGTACAAGTAGCGCGATTTTCTTAACGCCGAGTTTTTTTCCTCTGGGTGGAAGCGCAGCACTTGCACTGCCAGGGGGGGCGGCGATGTAGACGGTTGATTAAAAGTTGGCGTCTTTAGAATCACTGGGATCTCCGTCGGCATCTGCGTGTCATTGGCAGCTAAATGGCTCTGGTAGAGCTGCGCCATCTCACGATTTTGATCTCGTAGAATCCGACTTGTCGCTACGGTTATCAATGTGGAAGTGTTTGTACGAATGGCTCGTCAAGACCGTGCACATTTCTACTGGATCATGGCTCGTTAGAAGGTCAGCTCGGACAATGCATTTTTCTTGAAAATTCACACACCAATTAGATAGCGGTAGGCTCAGGTTTTACAACCTGATTCATCTCTTGTTAACGTTACACTTAAAGCGACTTACACCATATGAGTAGGAAAGCTCAATAAATCCGGTTACAAACGACTCCAAGCCTCGACAAGACGCGAATGCTCCTCTGGGTGGGATCGCTGCAGTGCCACAGGGTCCTAGTCATACATCATGCCACGTAAAAATGCATTTGGTAAGTATAATATAAATGCATGCCGACTCAAGGTGGCGTTCTGATTCATGACGCCGCTGTAGTGATATCTAGTGATATCCAGGTACAAACGTACCTCGGCGAAGCCTACGAAGATGGTCGCGACGATAGAGTCTAAAATGGTTGACATAATCATGCACATGGCATAACCGATCGAAGCACAAGCCACAAAAGTGAAAACGATTACGTTAAATGTCTCTACAAGGTATAGAACAAAAGCATATCAATAAACGATACATCCACGATTCATGTCGAAAAAAGACGTACGACATTCGGGCGGGTGTTTAGCCAGCTCGTCCGGCGTGCACTGGAGAGTAACATACAGCCACGCCGAGCCGATGACTCCAGATACCGTGCCTGTCAATATCACAAGTCATTCAGGGTTCAATTCAATGAAGGTTAATTCTACTTTTGCAAAAAATTTCGGACGTACCCGCAACCAAACACCCCATCGAAAGGACACTCGAAATAAGAGAGTCCATAAGCAGAGTTGTCCAGCCACGATAGCAGCATAAAGAAGA